>NW_019059700.1:850546-888153 GCF_000696155.1 Zootermopsis nevadensis | reverse complement strand
TTTTGGCAGATGATCCAGAAGTGGTTTTCCATTGCCTTCTTCTGTGTGTGAATGGGGTAATTGTTGGGATGCCACGGAGAAACCGGGGAAGCCCCCGGAGGAAAACTCCGTGTTGCCTAGACCACGGCCTTGCCCAACACAAGTTATAAATTCGGGCACCGCCGGGAATCGAACCCGAGACCCCAGGATTACAAGGCCAGCGTTCTAACCGCTAGACCACCGTGACTTAATGTAAGGTAAGGTAATGTAATGAAATGTTTTATAGGTAACAACAATGCCGAGTAAACAGATGACGTTTCCTAGGTAACAACAATGCTGAGTAAACAGATGACGTTTCCTGGGTAACAACAATGCCGAGTAAACACGACGTTTCCTAGGTAACCAGGTTACACTTTTTTGTTTCCCTTTTTTGCCGAATGACCCTTCAATATAGACGTATTTACGTCAAAAACATTCTCCGGTAAAATATAGCGCTACAAACAGAGAACCGTGTATCCAGAAACGTACCAGAAATTAACCTAAACACTGCATATTAATGACAAAATGTTAAGGACAAAATAAGTTATACTGACGAGCATACTGAATGGAAGAAACAATTACCCTAATTTATAATATAATCATTTATATTTTCTGAAACGCCGCGATTCAAATTTTTCGAAGGAAAAACTTAACATTGACAAGTAGAACTGTAAATGACAAAACAAAAATGTGCCAAGAAATTCGACAATGGGTTATCACTATTATAATACGAGTTACACATTGCAATTACATATGTACTGAACGTTTCGTTCAAACTGAGTCTGCGCACGTACAATGTATGAAACACTTCAGTAATGAAAACCGTTCAAGTTCGAATAGTGGGCAGACTAGAAGAATCGGAGTTCTTATGGGCTAAAGGAATTTCGGTGGTATAAGAGCAGTGAATTTTTTGGTAACTGCTTCACGTAATTGGAATGTCCTAATCCCCGGCTGACTGCAGCATACCACTTTTAGATGGAAATATATATTTCACATAAACAGGTGAAAAGCATTCATTAATCAGAAACATATTAATGGTGCCTTAACAATCACGTCTGTACTGCAGCTGTAGTCTTTACAAAGAATTACAAAATTATAAAGTCTAATTAATAGCTACATAAATTTATATTGCAAATTCCAGAACCTAAAATCTCGAAATTCACTACACATAATGGTGACTGGCATAACCAGGAAATGCTAGTGCGCAAAAGTGGGTTAATTACAGAAACGCCTTCTACGAGTCGCCTGTCGACCAGTCAACACGTTGTTTCAGTCTCGTGTTTGATTAGCTGAGAAGTACCTCACAGTTATTACACGAGCTATTCTCGTCAACTAACAATGTTACATTAATTTCCTCAGGGGTGGTTGGTATCCACCCTGAAAACCGATCCGACGTACAAGTCTTCCTACAAGACTAATTTTACAACCCTCTTGACACAGTTTAATACAAAACTCTTAGAATACAATGCAAAATAAAAGTGCAATATTAGTGTAGAAAGTTAAAAATATTAATTGATAAAGACAGCAAGTACAATACGCCACAATGGAATTATTTCCTACACTTAGGATAAAAGAAAAGAGTCCTTAATAATCGTGATGTCCCTGCAATCAATGGAACGAGGGAAAATATGTTTCTAGCGTTACAATACATAGAAATAAGATTACGTTCACAGAGTCAGTATTCTAACAGTACCGTTGTCTCCCGTTCGTACTGCGCAGTCCGTTGCTATGGAGACAACCCCTCTGAACAGACGTGCACTATAATTAGTAAAAATCGATACTGCCTCTTGACTGTTGAATATAAGGAACTCTACTAGTTAATTGTAAATTACTGTGTAACTGTATACATATCTAAGTCTAACGAGTCATTATAAAATGTTTCTCACGTAGAGTATAGCAGAACTTAAAAAAAATTCAATTTAGGTCCAACACCATGACAGAAATGACGAACACAAAGAGGCACGCGTTCATAACGTAGGTTTAATCTAGTGGTCTCCAGTTCCAAGCACATTATAAGCCTTAATCAAAGATTAATAATGAAGGAATAAAACGAGGTAAGTAGGTAACATTTTATGATGTTCGGCTCAAAGACACTCTCTACTCTGAGGAAAGTCTATAGGGATCCAGCGTTGTTGAAGACATCAAAACAATTATAATACACAAAATGGCTGTATACCTCGAAATCAACACTGATGATCCCCAGCAATTTAGTCTACGTATGGCATTTACAATGACAGAGGAATGTTGAATAACATTTTGCATGCAGTTGATAAGACTGATATTCATCGATATCTGCTAGTCAGTTTCATCGCCCTTCTTATAAACAAATACACAATATATTCATTCCACTGATCTGCCAATTCTCAATTATTCCGAACACAATAAGTTAGTGGATCTTGGAACGTAATATATTATATCCTGCTTGAATAAATTCTGACACAATTTCATCATTATCTGGCGGTTTATACTTCTTCTTCTTTTCTTTTCAAAATTTCAATATCAATCACTACTTGATGAGAGCTAAGCTCATGTAGTTATGGCTTAGCTATGTATTTCTGTTCGCCTAAAATTAATACCCTCTTGTACATTCAACATTCAAAAGTGTTGTGGGAAACTATAAACAGGTAACCATTCTAACCTTTACCGAGTCACTTCTAAATTTACAATAATGAAGTAGGCGTAAAATAAATGGGTGTATTAAAAACAGAAATAGAAGTCTGGGTATAAGCAAAACCATCAGGCGTATTGGGTAAATGCTAAGAATTTTATGACATGAAAACGACGTTCCTTTAAACACAGCGGGGTTAAAAATAACCAAGAAACTGTATATTACATATATAACGACAGATGCCACATCCACTAGAGATTTGTTAAAAAAAAACATTCCCATATCCACAGTCTGCATTTTGCGTCAAGGTGCTTTTAACCTCAATAAGCGAGCGGTGTCAACCATCCTCTTATGTCAACAACTGGGCTACTTTAACATGTCTCAGTCTGTTTAAGCAAGAACTTTACCAGTGACCGTTCTCCAATAAAAGAGAAAACGGGCGACCTAATAACATTTTTATTCTGTTTTGTATCTTCAGTATTATTTGACTACACATACTGTCAACTTATTTCCATGCCTCCTTAAAACTGCTACATACCAGTAATGTAATTTGCATTTGAAAGCCTGTTAATATACTGCCAAGACTGCGATTACTTGGATTTTCGTATTTTCCGTCAGTCACTTCAGCGAATATTGTGATATCATAATACAGGCCATTAAGTCGTGTTATCTTATCAATCACCATATTCAGTGTTCATATGTGGGGCGCATAACGCATATTCTATGGAAGAATAAATTTCCTTTTAGGCAAAGTTACACATCCAGCATACTTGAATATAATGGCATGCTCAGTAGGCAGGGGCTAACTTGCAAAGTTCGTTTTTGAGGACGAAGTTCTCGTTTACAATCTATTTAACAGTGCTATCTCCAACGTCATATACATTTCAATGCGTAGTAGCATGATCGTAAATGGTGGGTTGAAAAGGCTTTGGAAAGGATTCGAACAGGTAACCACCCGAATTAAATAAACATTACCTCATCGCTAAGCCAGTCTCCCTAAAGGGCAGAACTTATAATTAATGCAATGTAAAAACAGGCACTGTATTGTTTTGTAGAATGACATAAACAATTCATGTTCCTGTTATCATTACTAACTGATAATAACAACTAACATACCTTTTTAACTTTTCACAAATGGAAATATCAACTTGATGAACGAACTTGTGAGATGGAATCGACATTAGTGTCATTTAATACAGGGGCATACGATTATGTAAGGTAACAGATGTTCGACAATACACAACTTTGGTGAATTCATTCTTTGTACAATTTAAACAACAACATGAATCAAAAAATTTGACCCACCTTACAAACAAAATACATTAAGAATATGAACTTAGAAATTAATGTAGTAAAAGTATAGTTATTGACATATTATTATTTTTTAAATTACGTTTCAAGGGACATCTCAGCATATACCGTTGGCTACACACTGCATTTATTGATCAGTCTGCAAAACAAAGTGAAGGCCTGCATTTGAGTGTATGATATTCCCTCAAGAATCAGCAGAGAAGAAAGGCAACGGCTGAAACGTGTTTTCCAGCATTTTAGTGGCAATACTGAAAAAATGGGCACTGCATTGCAATTCATTCGTTTATTTTGCAAACAAGGATTCGCATGTAAACGTTCATAAAACTTACGCTGAACAGGAAAGTTTCATACGTCCTTTGCTACTCTTATGTGGTGAAATTCGTGGTAATGTTTGCGTAGTACATGCATGACACGCTTTCTTTCAGTTAGGAGTATTCAGAATTCCAACCAAATCTGTCAAGAACGCACGTACAAATTCTGTGTATTCCTGTAAGACTTAAATTTTTCCAGTATTGATTACTTGGATAACAACAGTTTTTAAAAAACGGCGACACGTTTGAGTTTAATCTGCGCAGAAGAATACAACATGGTTCATTACCTGTGCAATTCCACATCCAAATACCTGTCTACGAGTTTTATGGCAACGGTTGTTAATGTCGAAGTAATGAAATATCATGTTCCAAATTTTTTAGATGGGCCAAAAAAAATCCTCTTTATATATATTTACAACATACACTAACAGGGAATGAGAAAAATCAGCGCAGAATGGACTCAGATTAGTGTAAATGACTGCAGTGTTTGAAGGCAGGGATGATGATCTGTTATTCACTGTTGTTACTGGAAGAGGTAGGATTCGGCAGTAGAGTAAAACACAGGAAAACAATGTTCTTGATTCATTCCACGCATTCTGTGATTGTAAGGGCCTAAATATATAGCTATTCATCTTAGTCTACCGATTGAGATAAAGGTGCAGACAATTCTATGTCATGTACATATTCAACATCAGGGTGGGACTGCTTACAGCAAATACATCAATCAATCAATTAATTAATTGATTAAACAAACAAACACCCAGATCTGAACCTGCGATTCCAGCTTTCGAGAGTCAAATATATCACGCGACTTCCGACGCGCAGCCGCTGAAGTACGCAAGAGGAAACATCACAAATTTGTCCCCTGTGTATACAAGAGTGGTAAGACATAACTTACAACGCCAATCTGCGTTCTCCACGTTCGAACAGAATTTTTAACAGCTGCCTGAAATGCGGTTCATAGTATAAAAATAGGTACATGACATAACAATGTATTCATAAAGTGATTTACATTCAACGTTTTCAATTTTCAGTAGACCAACTCAACCACAAGCAAAAGTAACTCGGTGAATTTACTGATGAATACAGTCGATGCTTGCGACCGAAGAATGCGACAATGGGGTCTTTTGTATACAGAATGCATAACTTCATTAGCATCTGGAGCATAGTTCGGGCCACTAAATTCTCTTGTTGTATGCGACTTCTGTATGCTTAATGCAAACGGAAGGAATTTACTAAAGACGTTACTACGAAACGCCTCACGCATACGAGACACAAACGTTAAGTGTACGACTGCAATGAACTACACTAATACTTTTTGTTATAACAAAGAACAGAGCAGGCTGGCCAATCAGTAACATTTCACACCTGCATTCATGCAGTACACTGCTCAGTTCAAATACAGGCAACGGCTACCCTAAGGAGTTTCGTGGTTTTCCTCAGTACCTCCAAGCGACTGCCAAAATATCAGACCTATCTTGAAATAAACCACGGCCTCCTCCTCCTAAATTCTTACATACCATTCACGATATTTGATTCCGTGCTAGACCTACATGATCTCCACACTTTATACAGCGTCGTCAAATAACCAAACGCTAAAAAATCTCAAGCGCTTGAGCCTGAAGCCTATAGGATTCAGAACTTCAGCTGCGTACATAACTACAGGCTCGAATTTCAGTTTCGAAAGTCGTGTATTCAAAACCGATGATCTCGAAAGTATCTTCTGAAGCTTCTTAAAGTGAAATTCAATTCGCGAAACAATATGCATTTGTTGGATATGATTCACCCAATGGACATTATCTAAACAGATTGATTCTTTTCAGATTATTTCATTATCTTGGATTAATTCACACAGAAGACCAACTAATACCTTGGGATATTTTCTAACTCGGAAATAAAAAGTTACCTACATCTATAAAGCCTACGTTTTCTGACAATGCTTATTTCTTACAATCTCCGAGCCTGCCTTAACGTCTCTGTTAAATAATCTGTCCTAGACAATAGGAAAACATAATGAGAGACATTTTCTAGGCCCAAATTAAAAGTAGACTGTATGTTAACATATAAAATCAAATTACGATCTTTCGTGAATTTTTCTTATGCCACTGAATGGAAACAAGTATTTAATCCATTAATACATTAGCAGCATATATCAAACTTTATAACTGGCAACAGAAGAGTGTGTATATCATAAATCCTACGAAAGTGTGGCAACCTGGAATGTCTAAGAGTGCCGGTAACAAATCAATGTTACATTCATGAGAAAATGAAACCCAAATTAAATTCTAGAAATGTTTGCTACAATTCACTTCAGAACCATCTATCTTCCCGCCTTCCATGACGTAAAGGTTACATTATAAGCCAACAAACCTGTCTTGTTAGTATCGGTGTATGACTTGTTCTCTCCTACAAGAACATAGATCATAGAGCATAGCAAGAGGCCTGGGTGCTGAGGATAACATATCGACATTACGGAAAATAAATAACAGGACTCTGAGCGAAACTGTGCAATGAGTAGCTTCCTAATTTGCACGCTTCCCCAAACATTAGGGTGACCTAATCGCTGACGATAACATAGAAGAGACATGTAGCACGCATGCGAGATGGGTAAAGCATACACAATTTTTGCCGCAAAATGTGAACGGAAGAAGGGACTTAAAAATGTAGACGCAAATGGGAAGATACTATCAAAACAGACCTAATTCGATAAATGATGGGTAATTATATGCTTTCACCTAGCTCAAACAAGGTTTCAATAACAGTCTTGCGGACGAGATAATGAAATTTCGAGCTCTAAAACACCGCGAATTTATTTAATAGATGAGTGACTATAAGCTTCTCAAAGACTCTGATCCCTGCAGTCAATTAAGTTAGTCAGTAGATCAGTGTACTTACGGGCGTGGCGCTGCGGTCTTTTGAGCGCACTATACTGAACAGATCGAACGCACGGTTCTCGGGATTCAATCCCGCTCGGAACACGGGAATATTTTCGGGCCATTTGTGTGGTACAGTCCTTGTGATAGACCAAGGAGACCTACCAATGTCCAAAAGACTTAAGAATTATCTGTGAATCAGAACAGACCGCAGGGTCTAAGTCGTGAGAGAGGACGACAAGTCACAAAGACTAACTTAAGGAAAATGTAATAAATATTAACCTACATCGATTTCAAGCAATTTTAAGAATTGTAAAATGTCAGGTTTTGATATGTACAGACAGAGAAATTCGCATACAATTTAAACTCTGTGGTCTAGTGGTTAGAACGCTGGCCTTGTAATCCTGGGGTCTCGGGTTCGATTCCCGGCGGTGCACGAATTTATAACTTGTGTTGGGCAAGGCCGTGGTCTAGGCAACACGGAGTTTTCCTCCGGGGGCTTCCCCGGTTTCTCCGTGGCATCCCAACAATTACTCCATTCACACACAGAAGAAGGCAATGGCAAACCACTTCTGTATCATCTGCCAAGAACGTATATGATCAGGTCCCAGTCCGAGAAAAGGATGGAAGGATCCTGTTCATATGGACCTGTCGTCAGACAGAACACTAAATAATAATAATAGAAATCTAGTGATGAACAAAGACATGCAATTTAAATTAATTTCCTAAGAAGTACCAGAAGCTATGTACGATTATATCAAACGAAAGATACAATTTTACGGTAAATTAAATTACATTAAAATTAAGAGTATGCAGAATTGGCTAAGGACAAATTGGAGAAGAAAGAATTTCGCCTTTTGCAAGCCAAAATAGTGAAAACTATAACAACATTCTTAGGTTTTGAGTATCCGGAACTAGTAACTTTAATCTTGAAAGAACAGATGACGATTCACACAATACCTAAAATTATGTATTTGTAGTTTGAATGCGTCATGTTTGTGCTTAA
Source organism: Zootermopsis nevadensis (assembly GCF_000696155.1). The sequence goes on along the minus strand of NW_019059700.1, from coordinate 880,026 downwards.
TTCAGTAATATATTTATTTATTTCCGTCAGTACACAAACTTAGTTGTTAAAATTGGTGTTATTAAAGCTAAAACTTTAAAATTTGGCGCTTATCATCGCTATTACGATGTTACAATTTTAGCGCTCATTATTTTATTTTACAACATGTTTCAATGCAACCGCATCATCTTCAGGCTATTTTTGTCTTTAAAACTAATGTATAATTATTATGCAACTATCGTTGATTTGTTTGTTTTGTAGTTGCATAATAAATATACATTAGTTTTAAAGACAAAAATAGCCTGAAGATGATGCGGTTGCATTGAAACATGTTGTGAAATAAAATAATGAGCGCTAAAATTGTAACATCGTAATAGCGATGTTAAGCGCCAAATTTTAAAGTTTTAGCTTTAATAACACCAATTTTAACAACTAAGTTTGTGTACTGACGGAAATAAATAAATATATTACCTAAAATTATGTTTACATCACTACTTATATATGCAGCCTACTAGTAAGAAATTGTGTACTATGGAGTGATCCTGCGAGTCGCACGTCACTCACAAACCCCAAGAAACTACAGGCTGGGTGGGAAGTAAGTAGGCATTAAATAATCGCTATACATTGGAAATATAGAGGTTATAACCATTTCTCAATGCCAATTATATAATTTGTTTAGGGAAGCAAGACGTGCTCCGATATTATGGTATACTTTATAATTTAAGGTGAAGTACTATGACAGTGTTAGTCTTCTTCTTCTTCTTTCATGGATTTAGGCCATAGCGCCTGTTTCCACATCAAGAGAGAGCGAGTCTTGCCACCTTGTTAATGGGCGGCCAACAGTTCTTCGTCCTTGTGGGTTGTATTGAAGTACCGCCTTCGGGATTCTTTCCTCATGCATCCTTTGGATATGGTTATGCCAGTTTTGCTTCATTTGAGATATCCTATCTGTTAAGTTAAAAATCTCGTCGGTCAGTAGGAACATTAATGCCCCAGTTACTAGACGTCAGAACACAAAAACGTACAGTGCACGTTCAGATAAAGCACAATGCACATAGGTTAGGTTAGGTCTAGAATTAGGAGTCGTCAGCTACACGATCCAGCCGCATAAATCTAGTTGGATATATCAATAACTGCCTTCAAATAGACAACTACATCCCTCGGGATCTATATCTGACAGTCTCACAAAACCTCATTCTTCGACATTGCATTATCTCTGCAGTTGATACAGCTTCGTAAAATAACTTAGTAACCACTTAATTATCATACTGCCTTCTACTCTTTGTACAATACATAACCAAATTTCTTGTACACCACATAGTCTCCTTGTTCCGTGACCTTCAGACCCTATAGTGATAATAAATGTAGGCATGTGTGCAGTAAAAGTAGATCTAATTGCATCCGGAAGATTAATTTAACACGAGTTTAGAGTGAGCTCGGTTGAAAGAAACAACATCTGTACTTTTATCAGTCCGCCGAGCAAAGGTGAAACTACACAAATTAACATTGTTTGAACAACGACAAATAAAACCAATGCTAACAGCACAATTATGAACATGGGTGGTCCAAGTATACGCAATATCAACGGCTTTTCATTTAGGCCTACGTTACATTTTCGTCATTACAACCTGCTTCCAATAAACTACGTACGCTGTAATTTTTCAACATTTTCATTAACGACATTTACGGCGATACAGAAAACATAAAATCATAGGCTGAAAGAAACGAGATGATTAAGAAAGTTATTACGGCCCTGAAAGACTTGGATACTAATGTGGGGGCATCTAGTTCGAAGCCCGGCAGGGAACGGCTTGCCGTTTTGTCAGTCCCCTCGGTCAAATTCCGGGACAGTGCCTACTGTCTTATAACGAGTCACAATCAATTTCTCTCAACAGCTCTTTTTTGCCATTAGCAACACAGTTGCCAAGAGAAATTAAATAGTAGACTGTAATTTACAGACTGGGCAATATGATGAAAGATACTATTCAGAAGTTAAAATAACACAGGATTTCCTTTATTCAGAATTGGCAAATGTGTATTCAAAATATAATTGTGGGGAACTAGTCATCTTAAGTTTTATAATAATGTTTCAAATATTTCCATTGGGTATTGAGCATGTGCTAGGTTTGCGACACGATAGAAAGGATAACAAAATGGCAGTTTTAAACTGTTAACCTGATTCCGTGATAAAAAAAATGCTGTAATATGAAAAGATGTCGGCGACTTTCCCCAACATTAAAAGAAACGAAATACAGAAGACTAGAAAAAACTGAATCTCAGTTGCAAACTGGTTGGGAATCCACTGCTTACCACTCAATGTGACACGTAGGCTATTTCACCGGGGGGGGAGGGGGTTACATACGCCCAGACATTGCAAAGTTGATGGGAAAACAAGCGCCATCGATGAAGATAACTGTCTTCCGGGATGTTGCACCGTGTAGTCTGGTAGATATTGATCGACGTTTCAGATATGTTTAGGCCTCTTTCATCATGGTGACCACCGACTTGATGCTGGAGCCAGAAAGCATGTCTGAAATATCGGCCATTATCTACCAGACAACATGGCGCAATATCCTAGAAGAGTCATCTTCATACCCGTCGCCATGAAAACCTGAAACAGCGCCAAGCTTCTCATCCTCATTGTTCCGGCCATAAATTAAAAGAAGCTAAAAAGATGTAGGCCTACTCTATCGTAAAACACATTTTCCACAGACCCTATTAATGTTTTTGTAATTTTTCATATGCCTACATCACTGGTATTGGTATTGTATTTATATAAAAACCCATGGTTGTAATGCTATTCATATTACTGACACCAAATTTCACAGAGTCGGATTTTTTGTCTCCTTACATATTCACCATTAAACTGTTTCAAACAAACGTTGTACAGCTTAATGAGATCTATATTGTATTTCCTGGAATTTCGTACGTTACGCCATGTTTCAGAAAAATGATAAAACGAGATTTGATATTCGTCAGAGGTATCGGTTATATTGGGCCGGATGCAAATAAAAATGTGTTTACCGGGAAAACGTTTGGTTCACACAAACTTGCCCAACATCGAAACTCAGTACTCACCATATAACATTTTGATAAGAATATTATTAATACTACATCTCCGTTAAGGCTATACCAACACTTCTTTTGACGGAAGGTAGAATACAGCTGGCACTCGTAAAACAGCAGTTACAGCGTTACAAGTGAAAATAACATTCATTTAATTTTCGTTTCAGGGGACACGATCATCATGCCCACGGTATATCAAACTCCAAACCATAAAGAGGCCTACTGTATAAGCATTTATATTACACGGCTTGAGGGCGTTCAGATTTTAAATTCACCCTCGAGCAATAGGAGTTGCTCTCTACTCCCCAAACCTTGAACTTACCAACGATGACTTTTGTAGCTGCTACACCTTTGGCTGCCGCAGCAGGCCCATGATGCAGAAAGTCTGAAAGCGATAGTGAAGATGCTATTAACTGCCGCTTCTCTTCAAAATTCAAATAATCCAAACTGTTGCTCCGCTGTGGCGTTACTATTGTCACAGCCGTTGGTTTAACAACAGCCACTACACCACAATTTCCTGTGCCATCACTCTTCTCAGGAGACGATGGCTGTCCTGGTGAAGGAACCAAATACACACCACTAACACGTATTGACATATTGGCTTTGAACACAGAACTACACTTGAACACGTGCTCTTTCCAAACACGTTATACTAGCATGGCTGCTACTACATACACACTTTTAGGCCTACACACACGAAGCTGTTGCTCTTGATGCTGGAAGCACATTCATGGTACAACCCTCTCCTTTTGCAGTAGCCCTCACCGATCAATACCAACCACGCACCTGTTTCCCCTTCAAAACCATTTAGAATATGGCTATGCGGTTTATCGACAAGAAGCCACAATAAAAAATGTTGATTACCATACAACATTAGAATTCACACATAATGGTATTATTAATCACTGTGCGGTCGGTAACCCCCTCGTGAAAGAATCAACAAATCCTCAGAATACAGAAATACACTAACACATCACTGCAGGCACAACGCCGTGTCGACAAGTGAAGCTAAAATTGCATATTTCACACACATGACCACGATAAAATTTCTACAATTTAGAAGTGTGGACGGATGGCCGATGACTGTGATGCCGGTATACAGAATTTTCCATTTTTTCCAGTTGCCGTCACGATTACAAAAATTACATACACGTTTTGTTTTCTTGTCTTCTCTTCAGTTGAGTAGTTCTCCTGGTGTTTGGTGGCAGACATGAGGTGATCGTAATGACAAGAATACCAAACGCACACACTGTACTTAACCTCACCGAACGAGTCCTACTACTCTACTGGCGAAGGAAACCGATGCCCGCCACACGAAGCCAAGCGACAGCCAGACTTCACGAACGAGGGACGAGAGTTATGCCACCCAACAGGTCTACCAACACTTCCTAGTTTACACCAACTCCAGTCGGCCGTCTTCCACTGGCGTACAGGTTCAAAGCAGTCGATCTCGTTACTTCACACGAGGATTAGTTCAACTTTAAAGAAGGTCACTGTTAATGTTCTGGGAACACAGCAAACATCTGCATAACAAAACATCTTCTTTGTACAGAGAATATACATTGAATTCAATGGCATGGTATAAACAGTACGTACAAAAATCTAACAAGAAGTCAGCGTACTTGTATGACGATAATAAACAAACGATAAACACAAAAAAGCTCAATTCAAGCTGATATTAAATACTGCAGATCAATGCCTTGGGCCGACAGTTCGGAGAACTCAGTCCTAAATTATCTAACTATAAGGCATTAATTTTTTAAATGGCTCGTGTATTAATTACGAAAATTGGAAGCTACTTTTCGTTACAGAGAAATATTCCAGAACCCAGTTCACATCTAAATAACTGTTTAATCCCTTGAAGTCAAAACTCGTCTAAATAATGCTTAAGAATTCAGTCCGTACTGCAAAGAAAATACAACTCTTGACCATTACAAAGATCAAATGATTGTGTTGTTTATGGAAATAATTCAAGTTTGCAGACCCCATACATACAAACTGCCGAATTAATAATTACAGTTCGGGTTTAAAGGGTTATACATACGTGATAAACTGTTAATCATTATATTGTTGAAACAATTGGAAACACGTGTTGAAAAATAACACGCCTCAATTGCACAAAGCAACATTCGAGTTCCTTCACTTTCTTCTATGACTTTATTAAACAAGATTACAAATAATGGAATAACAAATGGTGGGACAATTTTGAAAAGTGAGTAAGGGCGTGTGTTTGTCTGTCTGTCAGGCCGCGTGCAGTAACTGAAGGAGGACTGAATAGATTTTTAATAAAATAATATAAATAAAAATAAATAATAATAATGGAAAATTTACGAAACATTTTTCTGCCATATCAATTTTCAATTAAAAGACCACTATAAATAACGCCATTTTCTTTACACTTATTTCCATTTAATCTGCATAAACAAATTGATTTTTGTAATAGCAACTTTGAAAATAATAAGGTAGGAACAGAATTTTCACTTAGGAATTATGGTTGTCATCACAACACCGGATTAATGTTTCTTCTATAAGAGTAGGCTACGAACGTCTTCTGACAAATTCTGCCTACTGCGAAAAACCATACAAATAAATGCCACCGCAAGTATACATTTTCTTATAAACGAAGAAATGTCGATAAAAAAACTCGAAACCAAATATTGACAGAATGATAACAAAATAATTTCAAATTAAACACAAATAAAATATCAAACGAAACACAAATAAGTGGATCGTATCCTCCGCCTCCTGGACCAATAGGCGATTTCGTCTTCTTCACCGACTCGCACTTCCTTGAATACTGCAATGTCATTGTGTTTGAAATTTCATTTACTAGCTCAGAATTGGCAGGTGGCATAAAGCACAAAGAAAACCAAACCTACTGGAAGTAGCAACATGGAACTGTTAAACAAACACTAGGGAAAAGATGCCATACTATTACGGCCGAGGACATGCGGGCATATCGTAACATTTCTGGCGAATTCGCTCTGTTTTGCCTCTAGATTTTCAATTTGTGAATGCTAAGTTGTCTCTTACAAACCGCACAAAACCAAAATGAGCCATGAACATAAAATTTCATCAAAATCGGCCCAATAGTTTTACTGTCGTGTTCAGAAAAAAAAAAATTGGCTGAAGGAACAAATAGACTGGATATAACATGCTTCAGTTTTCTCAACAACTTCTGTTCCAAACATTTCCGGCTTCGATAAATATTTTAAAAAAATTTACACTCAATATGCGAGAACAAACGCATGAAGGTCCACGTGCAGCGTGTCCAATACTGTTGTCCTACTTTAATTATAATAGGAATACAATTTTTAGGTGAACTCCCGAGAGTCCAATGTCACAAAAATCCTGTCAGTGGTTTTCGAGTAAACATGCAAACGTGATGAAGCAAACAGGCGCATTTTAACAACTTTTCATGGCGAACGCACTAGAATATAGAGCCAGGCTGTTAAACATTAATCAACATGTGACACGTATACAAAAGCTTGATTCCTACATCATGACCTGTACTGTTTCACCAACAAGAGCTCGGCTATGTACCATAGAATGAGACTACAAGGTGACCAGAGATGGAGAGGAAAATAGTAGTCTAGAGCAGTGGTAATCAACCTGGGGTACGCGTACCCCCGGGGGTACGCGAAGACATCTTAGGGGGTTCGTGAAATTTAAAAAAAATATTATTTTATGATAAACACTGAATAATCAGTAATGTAATTTATTTAATTTATTTTAGATGTAGATTATATACTTTGTATAACTTGAATTATACACCAACAACTTTGGGGGTACAAAGTTGAAGAGAAATTATATCTGGGGGTACGCGAAAAAAAAGGTTGAATACCACTGGTAAAACTACAAAGCCTTCACGATAGTAGTAACTCTGTCGAGATTGAAACGTGATACAGTCCGAAAACAAGCATGTTTCTTTTAGCGTTATAGCTACACTAAGTTGTTCGGTCGTTAAAGAACCAGGTTGCTTTACCCGCTTTGCACAAAAATTGAATGAACTCAGGTAAATAGGTCGCGATAAAGAAGAAACAGCTACTGTAGTTTATCATAGTAGCACAGAAAATGCGTCACCAGCTAAAGATGACTAAGAAATGTTACTTTGTAGCTTTTTCTTTTATGTATTTATTATATAGAACATCTAGTTACACAGCGCATGCAACAGTTTAGACCACTTTGCTCAATAATACTGACGACATCCACAAGAGCGACACGATTTTCGCAACCTACTCAGGTATTTACACAATTTATAGATCTTCAGTCCCGATTTTTACGTAGCGTTTGTTCAATAAATGTATAAATGTGACGTCAAACAAGTTCATTGTGCAATATAACCGAACGTGAATGGGGGCCTTAAAAACTGCAACAGCTCTTACTGTGCCTTCAGAAGTAACGAATACCGAAACGGGCGCATGACTTGCGAAAATAAATATACCATAAACTTAGCGAACCATAAATGACAAGAAACTTGAGACACTTCCGGGCATACGTTTACAAATATTAACCCAAGTCACCGCTCTGAAAATCGGAATTATTAAACAATTTAATATCACCGAAAAATACGTGATGTGCACACGTTTTCCTCTATAGGCCTATTAATTACACTTCCTCTGGTCCGCAACAGCTCAGTCCCGGGGTTAAAGCACGGCCGGGGCGTGATGCTCACCACTCACCCCATCTAGTGCCGAGGTCAAGAATGAGTAGGAGCTATACCTCTCTTCTCCCAAGTAACCTACATGGTGTGCTTTACTTTTTATTGGTACCACAAATCATTGACAGACTTTCTCCAACATGTGCAGGACACAAATATTTTATTTAGCATATCCTAACATTAACACGTAACGTGTAGTTAACTTACTGGGTTGCTGATCCAGTGAGATGTACACGATAGTACGTAAAAAAACCTCTAGAAGTAAAGCAAATATTTTAGAGTAATCTCAGTACCTTATTACTAACACCATCAGCCAAAGAGTATATATTAAATCGTCTCGTCCTCATCCTTGCCCTGTGCTGGCTTGTAATTGAGCAGTCCAACCATCTCTGAATCCCTTTCCTGTTTTCTTCGACTGGGTCCATCAATCTGCAAGGATTCTTTTAACACCACTCTAATGTCGTCACTTTAAGGCTTTACTGACGACTAGGCTACTTCTATATTCCTACATAAGTCACTTTCTTTTAATCAGCGTTAATACGCAGCAACTCCTCCTACATTCAAATAGGATATGGGCTAGTTAAAATTCACTGGATAACAATTAATTTATTCACTTTAAATTAATGGACTTGAGCAGTGACATAATAGAACAACAGCACGAACTGACAAATGAAACGAGTGAAATCCATTGCTATTTCAAAACAGCGAATTAAAAAAAACAGTAACCAACTTTATTTTATTTTCATCCTACAGTAATTACATTTGAAATGTTTAAGCACAGTAAGAAAATCGATATAAAATAAACCGTAGCATAGACTAATCTCCACTGTCTAGTAACCGTGGCAGTTGATAGGTTCAAGGATTTCATGGATTACAGTGAAAATTCACGGAGATTACGTTCAGCAAAGCGCTTCAGAAGAATTTCCGGTCATTAGTAAAATGGGGAAACGCTTAAATGGTATATAAATTGGAAGTAGATTGAAACAAAACAGGAAATGTAAGATAATGGATTTGAAGGGATTCAGTGATGATAAAGAATTCAAAACAAGTAAAAATATACAGGTGTAACAGAAGTCCGTTCTCCTAGAGAAAACATAATTTTTAAATCAAATGTTACATTAATTTTAAATTACCTTTTTTGTTTGCTTGCAGATATGCCCTTTCTATGAAAAATGAGTGCGTATACACCACAAGAGTAGGTAGAATAAAAAACAGGCAATTATAAAAGAATTCAGGAAAATCGGTGGCGAAATGTTACACAGAGTTGTAACCAATCTCAGAATGCGGATCGATATGTGTATAAGCGTAGAAGCTCAATTTGAACATTTGATGACGTAACACATTTTGCACCAAGTGTCTTCAGGTAGCCGAAGTTAAAAAGAATCGCTTTTCTGGGCGTTAGGCCTACACATCAACGAGAAATTTCTGACAAGCTGTTTCAAATGTGCTCGTGCCTTCGCATTCTTTCGATTTTAATATCACATAATGCCATTAATATTTTCTGTAAATAGGTTTAGACTTGCCCGTCTTAGCAATATTTCTAAGTTATGTAAATACTGATACAAAAGATGCCGGTCCTCGGATTACCCATTGCTGATTTGTTGAAACGTGGAATACAAAATGTTAAGAACCACCGACCGCTCTAACACTCAAACGTTCTTTATTTAGAGCTGTTCGCACATGTTTCGGATTCTTCAGAAATAGTGATTAATTAGTTGGATATGATAATACTTAACCGCAGACATTTAAACAAATAAATATAGAGAAATAAAATAATCCTAACCCGTTGGTTCAATCCTTTACAAAATCAGAAAAAATCTATATTTAATAATTTCTAATAAACAACCTGTCGTATTTGCTAAATACCTGGTATGATTATGAATATTACATCAAATAAGGACAATATATGATTTGAAATAGGCCTAAGTCTTTGGATATCAAACAACTATTTGCTGTGTATTTTTTTAGCCTAATCTGCAATATTATCATCGTGCTTACAAAGCGGAAGCCACAAAAAAGGGACTTTCGTGGTTTAACAACACTTCCAGCGGAATGTGAGCTCTTCGGAGAATAGACCATGACTGTTTTCTTGTTCATCTCAATTTGCAGATCCCATGTAACTTCCATTCCATTCCGATAAAGAATTTTAGATGCATTAAAGATAAATTATTGCATTAAGATCCATTAAAGCTGTATTACAGAATTTTGTTAAACACCAGACAACAGACACCATTTTGGACTGACCTTGTGGAAACAATGAAGATTTATGAAACTCTGGATATATTCAAGTACAACTACTTTAAAATGTGTACGCTTACTTAAATATAATGCCACAAAGAGTGGAAAAAAGCGTGAAAACTGTGCTCCAGGAGTTAGGATGATACGATTAGCTGTTTCAAAGCAGATAAAACATGATTTTGCATCAGCTTAAACTTTTGTTGAACACAAAACAATTTCTACACAAACCAGACACTTTTCGAATGGACGTTAACGGAGCTGATTTTCACAATCAATCCTGATGCTTGAGAATTAAGAATTTAAATAATTGTGAGTTGTGAACATATGAAAATATCTGCATTCAAACCTTGCTACCATTATGCTACTCCAGCCATGTACTCACGGCGTTCAAAAAACTACTGCACAAGAAAATTAACAAAAATACATGCAAACCTGTAGCTTAACATTTTGTCCTGAGATTGAGTCTCTTGGGGTGTAACTACTTTTTGGAGTATGAGATAAACCCTATTCGACTTTAGAGCGCACGTGTTGAGACTACGCAATTCACTAGACAAGACAGGCATAGACGATACGCGTTACACAAGTTATTTCTACTCGTTTCAATCATCAAGAAAATAGAGACAAGCAGGCGAGTCAATGCATAAAACAGGAGGCAAGTTGCCAAGAGATGACCTTGGCTGCGATTTCAGCTTCAGTAGCAGGGTCATGAAAACCAAACAGCCACAAAACCCAAGATTAAGCTCACGAAAAGAAACCTTAACTGACGGAGATGTGATCTGCGGAACACTGCGTGGGGGAAGGGAATTTAGGGAAGAGCTCCACAGGCCACGATTACTTCATTGTGAACAACAAAGTCTTAACTTAGTAATGACGCTATCTCAGCCGCCTAGGCAACGCAACGATTACTGAATGTGAATGGCGAGAGGGAGGGAAAGTTGTAAAAGGAAGCAGTAGTGGAGTGTACTATATAATAGCAACTTCCTGTAGGGACTGAAGATAACCAAGAAAAACCTCGGCCAGGTTTGTCAACCTCCGGGACAAGAATCGAACCCAGGGACTCTCAAGTAATTACAACTAATTGATGCCGACGTTCCACAATCCAATTATATTATCAATGAAGAAGCTCCTTTTGTAAGATATGACAAATAACCGGAATGATTTGAAGAAAGTAGTCTACTTTCGATAGTGCGGTCGGCTTTAAATTGCTCGCCTGCCTTATGGCTGCACGCACTGCAAACAGCTGAACCACGCCTGGAACCACTGCTGAAAATCGGTTTCCGAAATTAGACCCTTACTGTCATCACACTGCATTGGATGTGTTCCAGTAGTTCCAAATGTGATCCTTTCAAGCAGACTTATAATTTCAGGAAAACTGAAAAACTAACATGTGCCAAATCCGGCAAGCACAGTCGATGTTGGTTCAAAATCTCTGTAGATATAACGAGCTTCATCGCCATCAGGCAAAATTATTTTTTCCGTCTAAAGACCTGGTCTTTCCGACGAATGCATATGCAAAACTTTGTGCAGATTTATTTAAACACTATTCTCACTCATATAATGAAGTGCAATGGGCCATACAAGTGCGTGGCTGCGATATACAAAGATGTCGCTAGGCCATCCGTTAGTATCAGAATGTTTATGTTTTTACTAGTTGGTTCTACTGATAGTTAATACAGCGCTTGCGTGGTGTGCGTGCGACCATTTGAATGACAATCAGTCGTCGGAATGCTGGTGAGGGGACCACCCTTCGAGGGGAACACAGCAGCATCGCAGAGGACCAGTCGGGTAGCTAGAGGAGTTAACCTTTTAATACAATGCAGAATCAATATGCAGAAAAGTACAGGATCTAGACACTGAAATATACGTAAGAGTAATAAAATACTTTTTGGTCTAAATGCTAAGTACTCACTGCGGAGAGGATTCGCGGGGAAACAGGAGTTACCTGTCTCACGTACTGCAGCATATCTATCATGCAGGAATCTCACACACATGAAGATGGAAAATAAGCTTTCAATAATGCAACATTAGTTCGCTGGAAATATCTTTACTCAAATAATCTGAGCAGGCATCAATACAACCAACATTCCATAAAACAAATGCCTTCTATTTCCCCGTCCAAACTGGATGGTCCATACTAACTTATTTTATTACCTTGCACAGCGAAATCGTGCAAGTGGACTGCATGGAATCTGCCCAGCTAAAACCCAACCTGAAAACCGTACGTATCATTCAAAAAGTTCGGTTGAGTCTGAAGAAAGCGGGTAGACATATCGTAGCTGGAGGATAAATGTCCAACAGGCCAACCTCAACAATTCTCAACTTGACATTATTTACTTCCCAATTTTAACCATACTCAACCCGCAAGCGGAATGGAACCAGAACATTTGTCACAGTAATATCAAACATTAAGGACTGGAATGAAGTGAGATGCGTATATTAAAACACAACATGTAGAAAAACACGCACGATGTGTATTTCTCAGGGACTGAAACAGGGTCTAAAACTGCCACAAAGAATTCAAACTTGTAATTATGCGTCGTTCCCTTACGCTAAAGCAAAATGAATGACGACAACGAGTCAGTAGAGCGTAGTGCTCAAACACGATATTGGTTCACTTCAGAAGGCGCCGTAACGAATTTCTGTTGAAGCGCTCGAGTTATATTGGCACAATCAACACGGTAAAGTTACGACACCATTTCGTGACTCATTATTTGGCGTGGTCATGACCACCAAGGTCAGATTAAAGGGAAGCAGTTTAATTAACAGCTGCAAGGTCGACGAATGTCACTTAAGAGAAGAAATTAACATTTTAATAAGTACTTATTATTTTTCAATTTTTCATTTATGTAGTTCAATGTCCAAGATTGTGGGTTTAGCTCTCGCTTAAGTTATAAAGTCAGAATTCATATAAAATTATTTTGTTTTGTCTATAGTCAAGCAATGTGCATATTGCGGCCCCACTTGCCGGTTTTTATCGGTCATGCACCTCTTTAACCAGAGATATGAAATAAAGCGGTAATGTCTTCGTTTTCATTTATAATGGAATAAGTAACTTAACTTACGCTATCTCAGATATATGAATAAATAATGAGAGACTGCCTGCGATAAACAGCGATGAACGAATATAATGTACACCCTGATTCAAAAAGGACTTTACAACTTTGAAAGTGTATAGAAATTTAATCAGAAAGCTTACAGAATTGGTTGAGGTGTCATTTTGTAGCAAAACAAATAAAGTTTGACTTACGTTGTGCTGTAGTACCGAATTCCGTCACCGCGAGCGCAAGCGGCAGTGCATTTGAAAATGGCTACTTTCACAGGTGCGGAGCGCGCTCGCTGTGTGCTGTGGTTTGAATAAACGAAATCTGCGACGATGGTTCAACGAAATTTTCGCACACAGTATGGCAAGGATCCTCCCAGTAGACCTACAATTTACTCTTGGCACAAGAATTTTGTTGAGACTGGTTGTTCTGTTCACCATGACAAATCTCCAGATCGCCCGCGTGTTTCTAGTGCTGTTGTGGAACACGTTCGTAACAGCCCAAAGGTGAATGGGTTTTGTGCCCTTAGCAAAGTTAAAGTGTACGGCCCGTTCTTTTTCCATGAGAGAACCATCAACGGTATCGTGTATCTGGATATGCTCGAAAAGTTTCTCATACCACAGTTAGACGAAGATGACCAAAAAGGACGCATTCACTTCCAGCAAGACGGCGCACCACCTCACTGCCTCACAGAAGTCCGGGATTTCCTCAATAACCAGGTCGGTGGATTGGTCGAACAGGGTCGATAGCATGGCCACCTCGTTCTCCAGATTTGACACCTCTCGATTTTTTCTTATGGGGTTTCATTAAAGATCGTGTGTATGTTCCACCCGTACCTGCCAATCTCACTGAGCTCAAAGCTCGAATCACCGCCGCAGTTGCAGAAGTGACACCGGATATGCTGGATCGTGTTTGGCAAGAAATTGATTTCAGGTGGGATGTCTGCAGTATCACCAATGGCAATCACATCGAACCAAATTACTGTTTGAGGTAAAACTTGATTTGTGTTGCTACAAAATGACACCTCAACCGATTCTGTAAGCCTTCTGAATAAATTTCTATACACTATCAAAGTTGTAAAGTCCTTTTTGAATCACCCTGTATATTAAATTCATATGTTCCTTACTGACAATGGAAATATTTTATAAACTTGTCATGGTAAAGCAAATCAGCCATACTCTCAATGTTGTCAACAGGCAGGCAAAGATACACAATGATGTTACGGGAGAGCAAGCCAATCAGATGGCCTTCCTTTCAGTCCGGTTAGAATCTAAAATGACAAGAAAGTTGTTAAAATGCACTCAGGATTGCTGGCCCCAAAGTTTAAACTTCGAGCACCTTGAATTCGTAGCACATTGTCTGCCCCTATTCTGAATGGAAAGGAAAATATCAATAAACCGATAAAGTACAATATGCTTTCACAACATTGCATTTTATTACACGCCAAGAAGCAGTGTAATTGCTGACATGTTATCATCCAGTCCAAAGGCATTAGTTCGAAGTCCCTGTAGTAAGTCTGCATGACAATCTGGATCTCTAACACAAGTATCATGACTAACTTTAGCAATAATAATGTTTTGTATTTCCCCGTGACGCACACCGGATGCAAGTCACATGCAGGCCATACATATCTCTGCGACCTCTGGAAGATGATACATTACTCGGAATAAGTTTGTAGAAACCAAACATACACACAATCGTGAAAACTCAACCACCTCATTTATCACGCAAAATTTGCATAAAATTGAAGTGTTGATAATTACAAACATTAAGTGCCAATAAACAATGTCTGGCGTTTTATAACACCGGAGAAAACAAACACAAAAAATTAAACAATTTTCAAAAATAATGTTTTTCTAAATCAATTATTCGCTGAAATAACAAGACAAGTTGTTGCATCTACGCGTACAATTGCTGTTCACAATTTTACTGCTCGTTGCTAAATATGGAGTAAATAATTCCGAAAACAGTGTTGGGACATCTTATTTAACATGAATGACTGCAAAATTTCTGCCAGGATTCTTTCCCTCACATCGAGACCGTAGCATCACGGTTTTGTTAAACTGTTCTCGATATTTTTGAGAATGTTACTGATCTCCATTCCCACGCTTTCTTTGCACAGGAACCACAAAATGCACGCAAAGTGGAGGGACTATACATCCAAAGAATTTATTTCCAAAACTCTCCAACGAATTTTTATGAAACGTCCGAAGAACCACTGGGCATTAACTACGATCGCTCGTACGAGTAAGTGTACTGAATTTCAGGCCTCAATTGTACTTGGATATCCCAAAAAGAGAGGTGAGAACTCGTGGATTGTTTTACACAGGCCTAGATAGGAATGGCGAATAACAGTCTTAGATATAATAAACAGACATCAGCGGTTATAAAAGCAAGCCCGAAAGAACAAGGAATCTGTAACTTTTTCACTGTGCAGTAGAGTCCCATCCACAGCAATAAATCTGCTATTTTGTGAAACCTCTTTAGTATTTATTTGGGCTAACGGCAGATACACCAAACCTGGTGGACAGCCTGTATCTTTACCAAAGAACAGTAAAACGTTGCGAGTCAATCGCCAGATATCTCTGCAGTGTATTGCCACTGCTGTGCCTGGACAAACATCAGTAACTTCCGACCTTGTTCCACATTGCTACTGCAGAATCATGGTAAATAAATGTGTATAGCTTCCTTTCAAATATACAAAGCAGTTCTAAAACGTTTTCCTACAACTAACACTTCCACACTGCCTAATCCTTGCAAAAGGTTATATTTCTTTATTTACTACTTTCATAACGATAAACTGACGGGCAATAAATATACCTCCATGTATTCTGCCAATGTCAACCTCAGATACAGTCCCGAAACACATCAGCAACAACCTGGATGTTCCACTACTGTAAAACTCCAACTAAGGATGAGAGAGGGGCATTAACAAAACCTGGACTGTTGTAAAGGGGGGAGGTAACACGAAGGAAAGGCCTGCTTTAGGTCAAATGTGGGAAATAAAATGTTACATCACACTGTCTAATCGCAGCTCATAACACACAAATTACTCCTTCATACTAAGTAGGCCTATTCCAACTCTTCAGCCACCTACACCAACATTATGACAATCTTACTGAAAATGGTCACAATCTGTTTTAAATATTGTTTTCCGCTTACAGACATGATATGTCCAGAAAACATAAAACAAAACAAAGACATCAAAATGAATGTGGCATTACAACAATATCTGCGACGGTTTAAAATGAGAACGGACGAATAGCAACCTCAGTTCAAACAATGTACGTGACTTTGACACCTAGAACGTTTAATCAGACATCTAATAACTTAACGAACTCCCATCGACTCGAATCACTCAGATCTTCAGAACCTTCTTACATGCCCTGTTGAAGACGTACTGGCTCTCTTGAATTCTGTATTCTTGTGTGGTATGTTCAGAAACAACACTTTATCGAAGACTGTCCATTCGTCGTTCGTCTTAAATACGTATAAATCGTCTTCTTTACAATATTGTTGTCGGATGAATTTCGTGTTAGATCAGACAAGTGAAGAAATCGCAACCCATTTCAATGTACGAATCCGAAAGGGGAAGGAAAAAATCAGAAAAAGAAGTCATAACGCTAGCGCCCAGCCAAAATGTTAACATGATACTTTGGTCTTCTCAGGCAGAGCAGATGGACATGCTATCTTCGGCCTATTGTAAAAAAAGCAAAGCGGTATAGCTCCCACTCATCGTTAACCTCGGCACTAGATGAGTGGTCTGCTTCACGCCCCGGCCGTGCTTTACCCCCGGGAAAGAACCCCGGTACCCATTGGACAGGAAACTCGGTGGGTCCCAGAATCGGTCTGTAAGCAGAGGCTAGAAGAAACATCCTCTGTCCCTGTCAAGGACCAAACCCCGGTCGCCCAACTGACTGAGCTATCCCGGCTCCCGTTGAGTCTATTGCGGCTTTCGAATATCAACGTCATCACGTTCTCAAATAACTCATCAGCAATAATTACTATATCTAATTTATTATAATATTCCACTCATGTCTTAGAACACGTGTCACTGTAGAATGTGGTCTTCAGAGTTGTAGCGCTGTGCAGTCACAAATGTGGTTACTGATGTTTCTGACGAACGTATCACGTGCCGCCTAAAGATGATGGCGATATGTTCTTCCGAAACGTCGATAACCACCTACGAGACTACACGTAGTCATAACCCAAAAGACCGTAATCATCATCAGAGCATAACAATTTAACACTCTTTGTTTTTTTGCTTCCAATTAACACCCACAACAATGAGACTAGAGGCGTGAGAATGACATAAGGGACCTTAAAATATTCCTAGACTGTTTTGTACCACATTTATGTGATTAAATCAAAAAAATCTTGTCACGCAATGTAAAAAAGTAGGAATCTCGTGAAATCATACACTGAAATACAAAAAAACAGACGAGTTATAACAGAGTTTGGTATTGTACTCACGGAACCCAGCGGAATGCATTGGTCAAGGCACATTAATTAAGCAGTAAACAGACACCACGTGTTTGTATTTCACATAAATCGTATTCCGATTTTGACAAAATTTATAGGCTTATAATGAATATAGGAATTAAAATGTGCCCTCTGATAGAGTACGCATACCAAATGCCTATTTGTGAAATGCACGTACGCTAATGTCGATATACTTCACATACAAATGTGCTGTTGTAAAGCTAATCGCTAATGGACACCATAATTTTAATCTGAACAAAGTCATGTTACCGTACATAATAAATGAGAAACACCTATGAGTTTTATTTAAACGTGTTCCGCCTGTTTCAATCATCTGTAGGTGGTGAAATACAGAGAAGGTATCCGTAGATTTGCTGTTAAAATTTCAACATGATACACCACAGCTCTTTACATATTCTGATCATCATCTTCACTTCACAGACTAATACCATTTCCTGTTCGGCTTCAATTTTCCATATCTTCTTCCTTTGTCTATTCACACGTGTACACGCCAGTTTTAACATTCCTCCAGGGCTCATTCTCTGAAGATATTCTAGTCATGAGATTCTGTATTCTTTTCTCTGCTATTGCAAATATCTCTTAAGTCCGTTCTCGTACCTTCAATCCTCAATCGTACGTTGCCCATTAATGCACACCTCTTGCCCGACAGTAAAAACATAATTCCTTATACAACGCATTCTCTTAATGGCAATGCGTTAATAATTAAATAAACGCAAATATATAAAAAAATTCTTTCAGGAAACTTAGAGCCTACACAAAACGTTGTTACAACCAGACATAATTATTACTCAACCGCGTATACCTACTTACGTAATGCAATATACAGAAAAAGTACGCAGACCTTATTCACCAGTCACCCTGACATCGATTTTCGAGTAAGCTGTGCTTCATTAATGGACCCTCACATCATCGGAACTGTTGGAACAGCAACTACAGTATGATAACGTATGCATTATTTATTTCCCTTTTCGCGATGAGTTAAGATACAGTACGTTACTGATATTCAGTCGTTTGCTGTCGTCAATGTTAAACCAAAACGCTCGAAGTGCTGAAATTTATCGTGGAAGCAAAGGAGCGTAAAATGGTAATGGAATTAATTCCTTACAAGTTAAAGATGTCAGATTAGGCACGAAACGAGAAACACTACTTCCCCCAGCAGTGAAGACGATACACACAGCGAAGTGGAGTACTGTGGAGCCTACCAGAGGTGCAAATTGCGTGCGCTATCGAGTGTGAGTTGTGTCAAGTGGTGCCAAACTAGGGGGGAGGGGAAGTTGAAAGTGGTTCTTTTCAAAAGCTCATGCAGCAAATATTTTTTTATCCTACGCCAGACTTAGGCCTCTCAGCCTTTAGTCTATTTCTGGCAGCCCAACACAGATTTGAATCGGCGATAAAACCGGTAAAATTTTCGCAGTATTAATGTCTACGACGTCACTAAGACCTGGGCACATAGTGAGGTGGGTTCCAATCATATTCGAAAGTCCACATAGTGGACAAGTGGATGAGTCCTCCATTCCAATTCGATGAAGATGCTTCTGAAGGTAGTCATGACAATGCAGCGAATATGCACATCCTAAAAGTACGTAATAACAACGTGATAAAGAAGTAACACGGCCATATTACACAATAAAACCTAATTTAAATCACAAGTTCAATTACTCAAGAGTCGGGACACTTTACGTTCGGTTCCAAGAACAGAATTAAAGTTAAAACCGAAACCAAACAGACCTGCTTTGCTCTGACTTTCCGGTTACTTTGGACAGATTCTGATCGACTCAGCTGAATTCGGGAAATCAGCGAACGGCCATCATCGGCTGTGAGCCTATAATTGCGGATGTTACAAAAGCCAGAAAAAAAAATGTTAAAATTATAATTGCATACGAATAACATGAAGGTCGAATATCCGTTAAGTGCTTTCAGAAAAACGATGCCACACGCTAATTAGAAAAACCACGCTATAAATTTGTAAAATTCAAAGTTGTCCCTCGTAATTAATTAAGCACCAACAAGATAGCGCTAAGTGTTCAGCTTACTACTTTCTTCAGCAACGAATCTATTCTAATATTATCATTCGGCGGCAATCACTTTTGACGACGCTTCAGATAAAGTTGCAAAGGTAATATGTATATTATTATGATATAATACACCTTCCGTTCTCTCTGCTCTTCATATTAAACTGTTAAATTTCACAGACTTTCAGCTGAATATTCAACGAAAACTCGGGTAGTTACACTTAAAACATTATCAACTTTAAGTTGCAACAACTTCTGCAGTTTAAAAAGAATAAAAATCGTCGATCCTTCCAAATGAGAGACATAAGGTTTATGACAGGAGAATGAAAAAAAAGTTACAGAATCACGGGTACGAGCCTCAACAGAAATTTGGGGACGGAAAGCACGTTTCTTTACAATTCCTAATAGTGATAAGGTTCATAAATCATCTCTTAAGTATTCCCGTGGTTATTAAACAGGCAGAACCATTCTACGGTATCCCTCTTCTCATTGAGTACAATGACTGAATACGAATTGGATGATCATTATTCGTTTCCCGGCTGAGACGCCAGATATGGATGCTATTTCAAATTTGCCATAAACCATGAACGCCTGAGGTATTAGTATTGGTGTTTTTTTTTACGTATTTGTTATTATGTGAGGCGTTCATGGTTTATGGCAAATTTGAAATAGCATCCATATCTGGCGTCTGATTATTGACTGGACAACTGGTGTCCGATTACCACCTCGATCAAATTAGTTTTCTTCTGACCTCTGTGTCCTGACTCGCTGTGGGGACACGCAACCTTCCCAGGGGAGTAAAGCAAAGTCGAAGAATGATGCTGATCAGTCACCCCACCCCCCCAATCTAGTACCGAGGTCAAGAATGAGTTGGAGATATACATCATCTCCCCCTCTACGCGTCTCCATAGCTTGTAGCGCTTTAAAAAACCGTTTGAAGTCTAAAACAAGCAAACATTATTTAAAAGTCAGTTTTTGTCTAAAAGAAAACAATACAGGAATAAATTGTTGATGATGTTTAAGGAAATAATTGCAGCTTACTCTAAACAAATTACATGAAACTCATAAATACAAAACGCAGATTGTTAAGGCAGGTGGAACACAATTACCACTTGGTTTAAAAGAGCTATGCATCACAATCAGACGCGTTAGTACCATCCAAAATCGACTTTAGCCCCCTCCAGCAGAACTGATACAGGTAATAGGATAATTAAGTTGTTTAATCAATAGCAAAGCGATTCTTACAGAATTTAATCTATGAGTATTAAACATTCTGTATGACTCAATGTTAAGGTATCAGCCACTCTCAAAGCATCTATCTACATAAAAAAATCGGGTCACTCATTTATGTTCCTAAAGGAACTTGAACCCCGTCGAAATCGGTCCAGTCATGAGTGCGTCAGATCGCGTGGCCACTTTGATCCATCATCTACGTAATAAGAGTTTGTTACAGAAAATTTCAGTGTCAATCTTTCTGATTTTATGGACGTCTTGACGCTCCAGTCAACGGTGAGAAATTAAAAAGTGGCAGTGGTAATGAACTCTCTTTTGGACACGTGAAACGCGCAAGAACAAAGTAGCTTCGATGTGATCAATAAATGTAATGTAACTGATGCTGCTATTGTTTAATAGATATATTTTCTCATGCCACAGAGCGAAAAGAAGAATGAAGAGTCTGGCTCTCCGAAAACCAAAGCCCACCGACTACTGACATGAGGGAACATTACGGACTGGCCAACTGACTTGTTCTACAATGTTGCAACTTCGGTCTAAGAGAAAACTTAATGAATTTATACCGTGGGAAATTCTGTCGTACGAAAAATAATTAATTTAAAAAATAATGTCTTCAGAATAAGATGTTATTATAAATTGTCGTGTATATTTTAAATTGACCAGTTTCCAGTTGCAATAAATACATGTAAGTTTTTTATATCTCGATGTTATTTTTGTGACAAATGGCGGGTTGTTACATAAGTCCTGCGAAAAAAGTGTAGTCTACGTTTCAGATAATTCCTAGAACTTTCCTCAAACTTCTCCAAACTTAAGACAAATTCTGAAAGAAACTGCTCCTGGCAGGCAATCTAACAGGTTCAGTTCCAACTTCGTCCCTCTCCTTTTCACTTGGCAAACAACTGTAGTGACTTTCAGAAAATTTAAGTTTTAAGTTGAAGACGGAAGTAGTTAATTTTGTTGGATTCTAATATGAACGCACAAGTGAAATGTTCGCAGTCATCAGAATATTACAACTGTTCGTACACAGCTGTTTGTAGGAGTAATGTGCACTCATAAGTTTAAGCATCCAAAATACACCGAAGGCCGTCACCTTGCATCTTTCTAACACCTTTAACTGCTTCAAATGTACTACATACATTCTTCTTCGGCATTAATCCTTCTGATCGTTACCATTAAATAAGAAATAAGTTCTGAAAAAAATAATCTTCTCAGACGGGGAATAAAAAGAAGAAGACGAAGAAGGAGGAGGAGGAGATGACGACGACGACGAAGAAGGAGGAGGAGGAGAGGGGGAGGAGGAGGAGGAGGAGGAGGATAGGTCCATCGCAAGGCGGAAGCAGGACAGCACCACATTCAACAAGAATGAAAAGGGGGTCTCTTTGGAGTTCACTGGCTTTCAAAAGGTGTTCTTCAGGCAGCATAGCGTAGGTCGTTTTTACACTTCTGTTCCAAAGGTACTGTTGCGCCTTAGACCATTCTTACACTAATGTGACCCCAGGTGATTCCGGTCCTGTTGTAAAAAACCACGACTGATAGACAGCGACGATGAGTATACAAGGTGTCATTCACTCACGCTACACCCTGAAGATTGAGGTAGTTACGTTCCTCCGAACGTCGGTAACCACCAAAGCAACACAGTGTCACAACCCTGAAGACCACAGACAGTACCCTCACCGCCATAATAACTTCAAACGTCATAAAATTAAGCGCACGTTCACCAACTGTTAAACTAACATAAATCGCATTATGTTCCACACGCACCATCTGAGTCGACTTTGACTAAATACATACAGAGGCAAAATGTCGATCTATGGTATTCCTATATCAGACTTAGCTCATATTTAAAATATCAGGACGTCCTGAAGTCCCGTGTGATCGATCCTTTTCAACGCAACAAATTTCGGTGAGTGCTTACGGACTCGGCAGTGCTGCTATAGCGAATAGCGGTCTCTGATTGTACTTCCATTAAGGCTTCGTTATTGATTACGTCCACGCTGATCTTCTTGATTAAAGGCGAACTATCTACGTCACACGTCTCTTGAACGTCACACAGTGTCAAAACCGACATACAAGCACCATATTATTCTGTCAGAAGAAAAATACTCCTACATCTTCACTCGTCATTTCAAGCACGTGCATTGCAAGCTTATATTGCATTTTCATTCTTTCTTACTGAGGTTTATCGGATTCAACAGGTTTCCCATTCTCTTAACTCCTCAACGAATAAATTATTCAATCACTTTCCTCAAATTTGTTCCGTTTAAAGTTTTACAACTTTCTCGAAAAATTATTTCCCGTCCCCCTCCATATTTTTCAACTGGTGCCAGTGTATCGCATAGTTTCCCCCCCTTTCTATTTTTCGTTCAAACCACCTCAGCATTTTCTTTCGTAACCCTGCAACAATGTTTCTCTATTTCCCTTCCACCAGATTATTCTTACTAAGCAATAAACATCACCGAACATAATTCAAGCCCATTTCATCTTACCTTTTCCTCCACAGCTAACTTCCCAGTATTACGACCTATGGGGAAATATTACTTTCAGACAAACGAAATCAAAATTATGAAGTATTTTCAACAGTACCCACAGACCCACTTATTACATCTCATTGTGTACCTGAGTGGAGATAATATTTTATTCAGAAGACGAAGATAAAAGCCCAACATGATTCAACCACCTCCTTCTCAACATACGTCAATCCAGGTTGTTTATATTTATTTCGGTAATTGACTTTAGTGCGCTCAGAACATTAAAAATTATTTATAAACTCCACGCAAAACCAGTACAGTATTCATCTGTCCTAGTTTACCTCCTGACAGCAAGAGAGAGGGACAACAAACCAAAAATGTAACAGTAACATGTGGATGATTTAAGCTTTTTTACAGGAAAGAACTCGAGTGTTTTTGGTAAACAACGCAATAGGCTCAACAAAATCTTCTCGGGCAATCAGCCGCGTTAACTGGTTACCGTAGTAAACCGACGTTTCGGGAAGCAACTCTGTCCCCATCATCAGGGTTTTGATGTAACTGGATACCTCGGAAGTTCCCGAAACGTCGGTTTACTACGGTAACCAGTTAACGCGGCTGATTGCCCGAGAAGATTTTATTGATTGTAATCGCCGCGAAAGTCTCAAATCCTATAACACAATAGGCTTATACGGATTTTTGGGAACATTGATAACTTAAAAGCAGTGTGGATAATTAGGCTTATATGAGATTTTTTAAAGGTTCCAAATGAAAGAATGTTGAAATCCTAGTAAGTACCCGTATGCATTATGCAATATAATACGATGTTAAACATTCCTCGTAATCATGGCATATGCAAATAGAATTCCGAGATATGAGTGCAGCTTTTGTTTTACTTGGTTAATTTCAGAATGAATCTATAAACACATTCAACCGGCCATGTAAACTTGTTTCAAAACGTGTGCTTCAGTGACAGAACGAAGGTCAAACATACTTTGGCAGGCACCCATACAATTTCCAGTGCTTAGTGTAGCATCAGTGTTTCAACACCCCACGTCCGAGAAGCCAGAAGGAAAACGGCAGTTGACAGTTACTCAATTCCGACAGCGCCTTCCTTGTTTTCAGTCACAATCTTATCACACTGCCTAATACCACAGCGGGCGTTCAAGTCGATTACAAACTCCAAACGGCCGAAGTATAGAACAAAATGTACAGACTGAGAGTACACTCTGTTTTAGCAATCATGTTTCAACATATCGTACAGTATGATGCGTCTGATGGAAACCACGAGACAAGATTAATATCACTCATTTAAACACTCTGTTAACACGAGTGACTGCATGCATTGCCCGATAAGATAACCACGCGTGGTCTTAATCTAAACGAAAATCTTGAAGTTTCCATCTCTACATGCTGTTCAAGCCTGATTTGGAAGGAACGCACAAGAAACCTTTGGCACTATTAAAAAATAAAATCGGGCACTGCAATTTCTGATTGTCATTCATTTTCTCTCTAGTGTACCGACATGTATCCTTGTAATGACAACCGAGCTATTGGTAAAGCACAGATTTTATTTGGGAATTCCTCCGCTGGGTTATTGGTTGGGATACCGGCCATCCTGACAGAGATTTGAGCGGTTTCCCTAGTCTTACCAAGCGAACACTACAACAGTACCTCAAACAGATCACTAGAACCCTTCGAAACGCTTACCTACTCATCACTCGTGAGATTTCAGGTTCTCAAGGCGGCGAGTATGAAGATAGTTGTCTTCTACGTTGTTACGCCTTGTAATCTGGTAGAAGTTTATCTACGTTTCAGAGGTCCTTGCAGCCTCCCGTCATCAGGGCGACAAAACACCAATCAATTGCTAAACTACACTGCACGGCGCAGCAACCCAGATAACAGTCTCCATCGGACTCATCATTTATTTCTTCTCACGAGGCACACCATTCGACATTACACAATTTCTGTAATTGAAACGTCTTCAACAGACCTAAGAATAAGAATAACCTTCAAAATACCTTTATTTTTTAAACCAGTTATCGCAGCTGTTCTATGAACTCCACTTAATTACGGCGATAAGCAATGAAATTATGTAACGTAAAAAATACTGAAATACCATAAAACAGAACCCACAAGACAGCACCAACATATTTAAAATTCGGCACGCATGGTTATCCCCCAAACTCTGATCTTAAAAAGGCCAATGATCCATCCGACAGAATAGAACTGTCGGGATTTACTGAAGAAGACTTAACTTAAATTACATTCCGATAACCTACTATGATGCCGTATTTCTAAAACACTCTGTACAACAACGTAAGTAAACGTTGGTAAAACGGAGAAACTTCACATTCTGTTGCAATACTGTAACAGAAACTGTTAGCGACAGACACAATGGTACGGCAGCAGATGTCTAATTAGGCCTACACGCGTTTAATGAGCAGTACAACCGGCATTCACACAGGCCTATACGAAAACACATTTTGGGACTCGAAGTAAATACAGGTGTTTTCTGTAAACAGGAAAATACATTTCAAACAAAATGACATAAAATTATCGGACGTGTCTACTGTTTTAATATTACACGTCAAGACCTGCTGTAACTAAACCAAGCCGAAAATGAGGAAATGGTGAATTGTAAGAAATTAAATAATATCAAAGCAGGATTGTCCTAATTCGGGAAGACCAAAGGTCTAAGATCACTAACCGTTCACATGAAAAACCCAGTATATTCGTTCCCATAATATTCTATGCATTAATACACATTATCAACAAAGGACATAAAACGGGAAATTAAATATCCATTGCTTAATGTAAGTTCCAGTATATCTCCTCTTATTACAGTCCCTTCCAGAACATTCACTTTTCCTTTTCATTCTCTCACGTGCCACACACTGGAAATACAAGAGAGGACACGGAATTCAAATAAATGGCATGTCGCCTGAAATATTCAGCAGTTTTAATATGCCAAAGGTGAACAGGATAACAGATTTCTCTTGCGTAAACACAGAGCATTACCACAAATCCTGATAGCCAAATATATCAAGGTTTCTACATTTGAAAATGTCGCAGGAAGACCACGCTCCTTTTCATGAAGGATGTGAATTAAGAACCACGGCTGTCACCGCTTCTTAGCAACAAACTCGTAAAAATATTCATTGCAAAGAATAGACACAAAAGGACAAGTCCCATACCTAACAAAGTTTGTTTCCGATGTGTTGGAAGCGAAATCAAACTGGACGTTCACCACCTGAGGAGACTGCTCTCTGAAATGAGGAAATGACTGCTTCATGTAGGTCCTACAAAAGTAGTAGGACGATTAAGCAGTGTACGACAGGCAGAACGACACATCAAGCGACGAGATAGGATGAGAGTGGATGAGTGATGAAACGTACTCTGCTCCCGCAACCCATCCATCCATAATTACGCTGCACTATTATGACGAACCATTGGTGGACAGTCTGTGATCAAAGTTAAACAACACATGCAGCCAGAGTTTGCACTCTTGTTGATGAACACTGACGACGATCGTCTGCGCATGCGCGTAACTAACCTAACTTAACCAAACCCAACCTAGCCCAATCAAACCCAACTTAACCAAATTCGACCAACTCTGCACTTTCGTTGCTCAACGGTGCGCATGGGCATAGCCGTCTGTGCACGCGCGTCAAAAACCTAAACGTAACCCAAACAAACCTGGTCCAGTCTAACCCAACGTAATCAAATTGGGCTAAATGTGTACTCTGGCTGTTTAACGTTGTTCATGGTCATCTGCGCATGCGTGTCTCGAGCCTAATATTACCTAACTCAACAAGGTCCACTCGAACTAAACGTAACGGCTTCACCCTCCAACACGAATGAAGAACACCTGGTGGGCCCGTCCGTGTCTGCCTGTTGGAGTTGTTCGATGGAGGTGGGCAACCCGCATTGTTTGCTGACAAGATTGGGGATGTGTTCTATACATGGAATACACTGACATTCCATAAGTGTTCTCCACGCCCCATCATGTAGATCATTGTTACACAAATGTCATCCGGGGTCACTGTTGAGTATCGTGCTCCAACAGTATCCTTCGGTAACTTGCACTAAGGTGATTCTATGCCACTGTTGCGCTATGTGTTTCAACAAAGACTTCGATTCCCACTGTTCCCAACAATGATCTAGACACACACGACCAGGACCCTAAGGTGCTCTTCGCTCACGTCAAAAGAGTAAAGAGCGCCTAAATGGGAACTGTGGTCCCATTCTGGTCACTCTGGATGCGCTCCACATAGTATGTAGAATAAGGTCCTGAATGTATAAAGAATTTAAAATAGGATTCACACACAGAAAAAAGGGGATAAGCAAGAAACTTGAGATTCAATTATAATATACCGAAAGAGGAAGGATATGAGTAGGATTCTTTATAATGGCATACTAAAATGCCACAACGTCGATGGCAAGAACCGTGCCAGTAAACTAGGTAATTTCTGAGCGATTCAAGAGTTCGATAATCATCTTCAGGAGCAGACAACGAAATTATTAATTGTGAACTTCAGCGTTATGGCGCTATGTAGCCTTGCAGGTCGTTACCAACGTTCTACCCTGCAGATGGATGAGATACGTTACTCCAAAACGTTGGTAACCTCCTACAAGTCTACACGCTTTTGTGATACATAAGAGCACAATCCTAATTTCCGCCGTCATGAAAATCTCAGATCTCAGCTAAAATCACCAGTTCGTTCATGAGTTCGGGAACTTAAAAAAACCGTAGGGCATTATTTGTAAGTTCAAATAAAATTCTCGATGAGATAAAGCTGCGTAAGATCGTGGATAAGCCAACGGCGCAGTTCTCAAGTTGATAGCTGTTAACGTAAACTTTAACATTAAATTGTAGATAGCTAATTCGAACAAAAGCTACAGGTCATTTACCTGAAGTGTTCGAATCCCTGTGTGGACCTATACTGTACAAACAATCTCCACAATGACTCACCACGAACTGCCTCATTCTCCGCTCGGAACGTACCTGAAACAAGAAAATCCATGAAGTTGAGATATCCAAGTCAAGATGAACTAAACGCCCACAACATGAAGTAACTTAAAAGTTCTAAAACACATACATTAATCCACCTAGTGTTGTGCCTGATTCTTAACCTCGATATTCAAATTTCAGAAGTTTCACAAGACCACTTGTTAGAAAGGTGTCAAGTTTCACGTTTGTAAAGTTAAATATAAAAACGAGCAGAAACAGAAGTTTATGTAGTACACCTATTTCCTCATAACGCAAACTATAGATCACAAAAGCTGTCAATAGCTACTAAATTAACAATGGGACTAATTATAGGGTGGGTACGCGCCTTGACCCTTGACCTATCCATTGGCACACTGCAATTTCACTGTCGACTGAAAGCTCTTAGATGCTCTTCCGCTTTAGACTAAATTATCTATGAACAAACGTGGTTTAAATATCATATACAGGTAGCCCTCGATTTGCGCCGGTTCAATTTGCGCCGATTTTGAAAGCAGCAAGCCAAAAAGTGAAAAAATATATTTTACTATTATTTATAACGTTTTACAATGTATCTCGTACTGATTCTTATACTAAATCCTAATTCTTACATCGCTGATTTTGAATAAAAATTATAAATACAGTCATCTCTGCAATTACGTATGTGTCGTTAACGCGAATTTGCTCCAATGAGATCGATGAATCGGTAAAAGCTGTTTGTGAAATTCAAACTTTTGCACATGCGACTTTGATCTTACGCAATTTCATTCCTGGCGCTTTAAAACTTTCAATGGACTAATTTAATCTCTGCGGAGATACCGGGGTTATTTTTACTACGCGATTTTCTATAGGTCGGCGTCTTACATGAATGAAACTATCGCATAATAGCAGAGATGACTGTACACATCAATCACATGAAAGAATCGCAGTCAATCGCGGTTACCAACGAATTGCCGATTATAAGTCTATAAAATATATTTTTAAATTCCCTTTATTTTATCTACATTATTTCAGAGCTTTAAATGTAACGCCATTATATTACTCGTCAATGTTTTGGTGCTGGGAACGCATGTCATTGACTTCCCATTGATTCCGATTACGCCGGTTCGTCCAGGAACACATCCCCAGCGTAAATCGAGGGCTACCTGTAGACTCTACAGCGCTCTTCTCAGTAATACATATCAGACACAAGAGCTCAGATATCTACGATTATCACAAATATTTGACTAGCGCTAGTGTCGTGCGTAAAACAGACGACTATCATTCTCTGTGAATAATAATCACAATTAAAAA
>NW_019059700.1:805772-839099 GCF_000696155.1 Zootermopsis nevadensis | reverse complement strand
GAATGAAAGCCATATTTCCTATAGCTACGAGTCAAGATGGCAATACAATCTTTGGTTTATATTACGTTGTTTATAAAGATACACGCTGCAAAAGGATATAATAATTTCCCCAGAGAGAAGTCTAGCCACATAGCTCCCTATCATAAACATCTGAGTTCAAATGCTTGAGTATTCTCTCCCTGCTCTGTAAGCACGTCATATGAGAATGAAGGTTTCTCTATTTTATTTCAGAACAGTAAATTTCTAGGGGACCCAACAGCCTCTCAGGTAGACATTGGTATATTGTAGGGTAGACCCTATGTTTCCTAGGATGTCACTTTCGTGAGCTACTTAATAAAACGAAAAACAACTGAAGCTGCTTACGACTTGCAAAATAAAGCTCATACGCAAGGATATAGTACTCAGAAAGCAGTGATACCAAAAACCAAGGGGTAAAGACGGTCATACAGAGGAGAGAATCAAATTTTCTAAGCCTCTTTAAATAATCTCTTGCATTCGATGGAATATGAGGGAGCTATAGTTTCTGTCAGAATAGAATTTCCAGTACCTTAGTAGATAAAATTATTACAATTAGGAAAAAGAACAGCCAAGTTCTTTATAGTTTTACTTTCTTTATTTCTAGAACTACTTTCTTATTTACTGTCACTTCCAGCATATATCGAATTTAAGACAAGACTTTCAAGTTAAAAGTATCGTTTTTTCCGCGTCGAAACACAAATGTCACACAGCAGAATCAAATAGCATATATATATATATATATATATATATGAACCTAAAACCACTCTGTTTCAGTATATACAAGGAATTTATATTCAAAAATACTGCTTCATGTAACCAAATAACTAGTTCAATGAAAATGTAATTAGTTTCTCCCTATATCTGAAGTCAATAATTCACCAACACGAACGGCAACGCACATAGCTCCACATACCCCAGCTCTACGAGCAAAGGGTTTAATAATTCCATGCCGATTTGCAGTCCAGATCTAATTACGCCGATCTGATAAACAGATACCAAAATTGACATTAGTCACACAGTGTTCATTACTCATTTAAAACAATTACGTAAGTTCAGAGTAGTCTCCCTCATGTAGGTTTCTTGCGAACAAAAACTTCGAGACTGAGAACAATATCCTCATCCAGAACCATTTATTAGTTCACCGCCGACTAAAACAAAAATGAATAACGAAAAAAATAACTTAAGCGTTTTACAGTAAAACCTCTCTAAGTTGGACACTTGTGGTTCCACGAAAATGTGTCCAACTTACAGAGGTGTCCAAGATATAGGAAAGAGAAAAATCAGGTTGTGGTCTAATGACAATATAATCTATTTACTTACATACACTAACTACTTGAATTAAGAATTAATGACAATAGTATTAATAATAATAATCTTTTGAAGCCCACTCCCATGCATTGCACATTATACCCCAGCCTCAATAACATTTTCTAAAGTTAATTCCACTAATTTTCGCTTCCCCATCGCAAAAACAAAAATTCCATTTCTGTTAACACAGTCTGAACTCAAATGCAAGCTCAGTACTGATGGAGTTAAAACTGTGTCTTCTGCGATACTGTAGTCCAGTTAAGGGTTCAGCAAAAGAATGGTTAAACACTTGCAATGCATTCCAATGATGGGTTCAACGTCCATAAGACAATCCTCTAGAGAGGAGGCATTCATCAATCAGAAATTCAAAATAACAAAATATGTAACTGAAAAACTTTCCCTGAAAAGCATCGAAGTTAAGTGCATGAACCTGTCCAACTTACAACAAAAGAGGTGTTCAAGTTCCAGGATAAAGGGGTGTCCAAGATATAGGGTATTGTGGACATGCAAAATTATAGGATATTCGCCGGTTCCAATTAAAAGTGTCCAATATAAAGGGGTGTCCAGGATATAGGGGTGTCCAACTAGAGGGGTTTTACTGTAATAACATTCTTTAATCACAGAGAAATGGGACGGGAAAAAATACTACAGTTATTATTAGTTTACACCAATAACTTCACCAAATGAACGTCGACGTCGAGTGGTTAACTAGTATTCGCGAGGTACCAGCTATCCTGATTGAGGTTGTTCGTGGTTTTCCTCAATCACTCCATGCAAATGCTGGTATAGTACCTTAAATTAGGCCATGAACGCTTCCATCAACATCCTTTCCGATTCATTATTCACTACCATCCTCTCATTCGACGTTATGCAGTCTGTGTTATTGAAAAACGTCGTTAAATAAACTACAAATAAAAAATTCACCAAATAGTTCAATTAGTAATAACAAATATTAAGTTATAGCTAATCATGAGATTGCGTGCACACAGTAGATCCTAATAATATCGTAATTAGTTTCTTTGAAAAGTTTGGTCTTTCTCTCTGTTTAATCGCGACGCATTACTTTTACTCCTATTTTCAACAAGGGACCCAAAATATGATGCGGTTTATCAAAAGAATAAGAATATTCTATTGTACATTGCAGTACTGATCGTCAGTTCCCGGTTCGAATCTTCAGTACTGTGTGAGGCGAAAGAAGTGAGTTAGCCCGTACACCAGTAAAATAGAAAGACGGAGAGTAATGTTGGGTAACGTGTCAACGAGACGGTTACGTGTGAACCTTATAAATTTCTGCCGATATTCTTAGCCAACTGTAATTATTATTCAGTACCATAATGGCTTATAGCCTATCATCGTTATGCCACGGTGTGCTGGTAAATGCGTTACAATACGTTTTAAACCAGACGACTGCATTTCATATTTGGTATGGACATTATGCCCCTGAAGATTTAGCCAATTCCGCACTCTTACAAATCCCTAACATCATCTTCAGCGCTATTAAGTAATCAAGCGAACGTCTTATTTCATTTAATGCAGACTTGCAATTCTTATAAATTTTCATTGCCCGAAAGCTCATCATTGGCCTGATAATTCCCTACGTATCGTTGAGTATCACAGAAACAAATTATTACCGCTAAACCTAAAGTCATCATCAGGACTCACACCCAGGACATTTTTCGATTTATCAGTCTTAGTACTTTAATCTCGCAGCCTACACAAACAAATTTGTTCCTGGTTCCCTTCTTCTATCGAGCTTATTTACCGAGCTACAGAAACAATCTTCAGAGATTCGAACCCAGGACATATTCTTGGGGTTGTGTCCCTTGTCCTGCAATGTCCTCGTTGAAAGAAACAACCCTGGTGCCGAAAACATTTTTCCATTGTGGTTTCTTTCCGAGATACATAAACCACTTTCACCGGGAATCGAATACAGGACAATTTTCCTGGATTCTGGCCTTTGTTTCCGTTATATTCTCTTCGAAACAAACAACTATGATCTTCGCGATGTTTTAATGTCTACTTAGTTACAGAACTACAGGAACCGCCCTCACCGGGACTCGAACAAGACGCTTTTCCGGAGTTCTCACCACCTATGTTCTCTTCCTGGTCCCAAGGAACAAGCATGCTAAGTGTGGTGCCAATCGGTTTATCCGTTTT
Source organism: Zootermopsis nevadensis (assembly GCF_000696155.1). Next base: position 835,616 of record NW_019059700.1, on the reverse strand, counting down.
CGAGCTTAAAGTGGACAAACATACATACCAACAATATCAATTTTACAAGATTTTATAAGATAATTATATTAACCTCCCTGTTGTTTAAAGTGTTTAATGTCTAGGCTTCGTTAGCCCGTCCCAGAACTTTATTACTCTAGATTTTATGTGCTGACGGTCCTTCGATAAAATCGTAATTATTTTACGTCCAAACTGTCACCCAGGCCTCTGATCAATTATACAACTCCGATTAATTTAACCGGTAGCTACGACAAAACGTTTTCCACTTAACGGTAGTGGGTTTGCTATACGGCATGCAGAAGTGAGTTCTGTAGTGGACAAAGCTCTCTTGAGGCTCTATTGGGACTCTGCACTATTCACTGATATCAGAACGCTCGCCAATAGATAACTTTTAACAAGTAATACGCCATAAAAACGTCAGCAAAGTTAATATATCAACTGAGAGGTAATGTATTTCCTCGAACCGACAACTTTGTTTCTCTCGAGTATGTCCCGTGTTCCGTACAGAAACTTTGCAGTCGCTATTTCGTCCATGCTTCAGTAATATAAAAGTTATTTCCTTTTTATTTTGCGATGGTCTGCCTAGCAATGACAAAACTGTATACTTAAAGGGAACCATCACCCGATGACAATAACCTATGGTCCTCAGATTAATTTCTAACTACATAAAACCTTGGGATTATACTGGAATACATTTTTCCAGTAAACTATACATGGAGTAAGGATTTATCACATAAATATGGATTGCCTTGAACTACTGTCAGGAACGGGGCAAGGGCCAAATCCCTGATACGAGATGATGATTAAATATGAATTTACGATAATACAGTGTGAAATTTAGTGGTTTTAAGACTTATGAATCCTTTCAGACATTTGGTAGGACTCCTGGGGGGAAATCAGACTGCCGCAAAGCTTCTACTTACACAGGGCAGCAAACCACAGAAAAACGTCGACAAACATCCATGCTCTAGTTGGATTCAAACCGACAATCAAAACACTTTGAGCGGTCAAGATCCACTCCTCAGGCAGCTTTTTAAATAGGTGAGATTACTATCCGCTGGAATGTTGTACTATGTATTCCGGAATAAATTTACCAACGTTTCAGAGGTACCTGCTGTCTCCATCATCAAAGCGAATTCAACATATTTTATTAACTTACGAAAAAGGGGAAGAAAGGGGATTCTATGCACCGTCTCTTTCTGTCACGAGGCCTAATTCTTAAACTTATTTTAACAAGAACTTATTAAGTACACATTCCTTTAAATCTATTCATCTCTACAGCCAGGCCAACATAAGATTACAAAATGGTAGTACTCTGTCATTGTGTTCAGTTTCCACTACGGGAGATTCGAAGCACCTGGAAGCTGTTCAACTCAATCTCAAAGTTTCACGCATTCATCGCACTTGCACATTTAAACACACACGCAAAGCCGCACAAAAGTTTTAAGTATGATTATGCTCTTAACACCACACAAACGTTCGCCTAGATACAACAGTTCCTCAGCCGCCTATTTTTATCGTTCGGTTCTTTACAGAAACTTAAAATCACAATTTTCTTGCGGATCTATAAAAATCCTAAATAGTACGTGTAGAACACTCTGTGGTCATGCTAGTAACTTAAGTAGGATTTGAGGTTTTCACGGCGGCCATTATGAAGATGGCTCTCTTCTGGGTTGTTGTGTCATAGTCTGCTAGAAGTTTACCGACGTTTCAGAGGTCCTTGCTGCCTCCAACATCAGGGCGATCTTGTAGCCTTGTATCCGCAGATTATTAATGGCTGTATTGCTTACCATGGGATCGTATTTTGCTTAAACTGAGAGATTAGAAATATACTATGATTCCATTATAAAATAAATGTACAGATGTGTTTCAACAGCAATAAATACAGTCCTACTTCCTAAATGTAGGTCTATTCTATGAATTGTTTGCAATCTTAGGCTAACTTAATTACTCACTTATTGGCGGTTTATTTAACAACGATGCAAGTAGCTTATATTATATAGATTCGAATGATATGATTAATGAATGTCACAGCCTAATTTAAGGTCCTGTCCCGATATTTGCTTGAAGGGACTGTGTGAAAAATGAAAAACTCAGTTAGTAGAGTCAATCTCAGAGTCAAGATTTGAACCTGAGACATATCAAATACAAAGCAAAAGTACTAACTACTCGACAACGAAGTTCGGTTTGACAAACGTTGCAGATATTCGAATGTCCATTCATTGCATAAATTCTGAAGCCGTGCACAGCTGTGTAAACTCTAGCACAAGGATACAACCAGGCATCCTGTAGCTTACAGAGCTTCTCATAAGCGGAATCCATACATGGGAAATCTAGGCGCGGTTGACTAACTGGATTCGTCATCTACGACATGCGAGCAGCTCTCTGCTTTTGCTTTGTTTTTGCCAGGTTCTATTTGTACCATCCAGGCTTCCTTCTGCTTTATGCGATTCCCTGAAGACGGAAGTAGAGCCTTCTTCCGAAACGTTGTGGTTTACAAACACACGATAAATAAAATCCAGTAAAATAATTCGCCGTAGTCAAAGGGTGTAAATCTAAAAATGAGAACGAGAGTATTATTTTTATTTTATACCTTAAACTTCATGTCACCTGTAATTCTACAAAGATGTCACTTTTGTTTTAAGTTCAAGTGAAAATTGTTTAATCGTACTTAAATATTTTTTAAATCAATACACCTGATTTTTTAGAACTTTCTAAACACTGTTTTCGTTTCTTTGTCATTTTAGGACTTAAACCCCTTTATCCTGGCACCGACGAATTATACACAAAGAAGGATTGTTTGCAGAAAGGCTATAGCCTCAATGAGACGTTAAAATATTGCATGAAGTTGTCAGCCGTATTAGACTTAAACACCAGTTTTCACTCTTGACAAATACGCAATACAATATGCACAAATGAATTTTTAAATGACGCCTTGCAGATTACACGTTAAATATGTATGAGTTTTCTCACTCTTCAATAAACGTTATTTTTAACAGATCAAAATATCAATATTATGCTCGTAACTGTAGAGTTAACGTAATTGTATTCAATAGTACGTACCTTCTCTACTGAGAGGAGATAAAGCCCTCAGACCATTCATAACGTATGAGATAATTCCAAACACACTTATGTAAGCATTGCATCTACAGCAGCTCTATCGACAAACCAGACACGGCACTGAATATACTTCGCCAATATCACAACGGGGTCCGATACATCCTGGCCTACACGTGTACACTGAAAACTGATTCCCACTGACTTACTCCGCACAGTTTAAAATAGCACTTTTGACGTACACACATATGAAAGATGTTTAAATAAGAACAACGTCTGTAAAGATGTTTTATATACAACACGAATTACACAAGACTATTCAGAAGACAGAAATGAATTTCTTTAGTACAGTACTAAATATTTATGGAAAGTTTCCACCTAGATTTTAGTTGAAAACTCGGAAAATTAATCTGTAACAGAGTGACAAACTCAAAATCTTTTATTACACATTTCAAATGCAATGTTCCACTAACTTTCATTCTCGAGCCGATATGTTAACACGAAACATAAATTGTATTAATACTTAAAGACAGGTACATATTAACAACATACGATATCTTCTACTGAACACTACTGCTTCCTACACAGCAGACAACGAATACTGACCCAATTACGAAAACTACCTGAAAGCGTTCGCACATAAGTTTGGGATATGAGGCTTCACCGTCGGGAAAGTTCGTACTATCCTTGCCGCCCCCTTCTGTCTTCGCCTATGCGAGAACTTGGCAGGAAGCCCCTACAAAGCGGCAATCGCAGCCAAGAATGTGTATGATCCCATACTGTAATTTCCAACCCCAGTAACACATCCGCGTTTTACTACAATTCCTAAGCTCATCCAGACAGCAAACTAGACATAACAATGAAACCATGTGATCACTTTTAATTTCCAATGTTACCAAAAATTATATGATTATGATAAACCCAAACTTGGTGTATATGCCATTTCTTAGAGGCTCTAACGATTAGGACATGGGAGCATAATTGTTATATATGGCACAATACCATAATTTATATTCTAACCAAACTCCCAACTGCGAAAGGAGTTTCTGGTTTTACCTGGGGCAAACTAGTTTAGACGGATTTTGGGTATATGTTTGGTAACATTGACACAAAATTCTTAGACCGTCTACAAAACGAAGACATAAATCTCGTACCTAAAACGATATATACGAACAGCAAGCAAGTGGAAATAGACAGGATTCTGTTAAATGTGACAACAGCGCAGAAGCAATGGATAAAGTGTCTATTAACCTCAGCAGAAATGAACTTATTTGCCACATCAAAAGCAGAAACCCAGATTTCAGATGCTCAAATTCAGTCACAAGGCAACATATTTATAAGAATGTAATTCTGTTTCGGGAGGTGAATGTAGCCATTTGAACCAGATGTTTTTAGTTTCTATCATAGTGTGCATTTTAATCTTTAACTGCAACTGAAACAGTGTCAATAAATAAGCTACAAAATGCCGTAAATCATTTATTCAAAAGGTATTTGGGCAGACTATTCGCGTATTTTATAAATTGCTCGAATATTAAAACAACCTACGGTCATTTGTATTTCAGTTCTAGTCGACCTAAAATTCGTAACATAAAAGACTGGTTCATGGCCTACTTAACAACTCTGCATCGACTGAAAACTGCAGAGCGATGATGATGATGCATTACGTATGAAAACAGATGTGTAGCTGTTGAGCTAACCTTCTCAGTACAACCGTCGTTTCTATATTCCTCGAAACAACCTACTGAGACGTAAAACCAAAGAAAGAAGAAATACTATTTATTTACAGTTAAAGTTAAAAGAGTTAGATGATACACTTCATGTCTTTATATAATTAAAAGTTTAAGAACTTTTAGCTCAGGCCACATAGTTTCCTACGGTCACAAAAACGAAAACATCTTGAAGAGACACGTTCTTGTAAATTGTGTTACATGAAGAAATTCAAGACACTGTTCGGGATAACAAGGAAGAAAAGAAACACCTAACTTCCTGAAAAGAATAACACCATTCATCAGAAGAAACACACACACAAGTAGCCTACATAAAAGATGGTAATCAAATCCATGCCAAAGCTTGACCATAAATCGGCGTGACATAATTCAGCGCACTAGGATTAGATGAAAATGAGAAGCGTCTATGCATATCGCCCCACAACTCCGTCCCAGTATTAAAACTCTCTGTTCACAAGTTTATTCTATAAGATAGTTAACATTCCTCGAGCGTAACGCAACGTGATGAAGTTCTGTACATTCTGTTTTCAGTATATTCGCGGAAATCTTCAAGAGGGCGTTGGGCTCCAATCGTGTGTATGTTATGGCACAACTTCAATTACTACGTAAAATAAGAATGAACAAATAATTATGTGTAGGCCTATACAAGCATTATGGCACTGTTCCACTTTAAAGAGAACACTTCCTTTCAGAACTCCTTACCCACGCGACCAATATGTAAAATGAAACAATACCAAGTCCCCAGCGGCAGACTAGTACTATATGAATTATGTTTGGTTGGGGGGGGGGGGGGGGGAAATGTGGGAGTGAGCAGTTCATCTCCATGAGTAACAAACTGAAAAAAAGAAGCCCGGTTTTGTCAAAGAACAGAAGATTCAGTTATTAAAATGTTGATAACAATATCTGTTTTAAATTAAAAGTAGAGTAAACCTGCTTGCCAGTGGGATAAAAGATGAACATGTTTATTACACCACAAATTACATAATAAACAGCCTGGCTGACATGTAAAACAAACATATCGAAACGGAATACAGACCAAAAACAATAAACTGTGTCACACTGCTAATAAAATGTGTAACAATATCATGAAACATGTTTGCGCATTATCAAATATCGAATTAAATTCATGATGTCTTAGATAACTGAAATATAAGATACCGTACTTCTCGGCTAGACTCCTTACAACACTTCGCTTGCAGATGGACGCGCTATGCGACTACAGTCTCAAGTGTATCGTTCCTCTTTACAGGTAGAAGAGACCTCGATAAATGTTATAATAGGCAGTCAGTATCGAAAACATAAAAGTAAGGAGTTAAATTATAAATTGCTAGAATACTACTATTAAAACTTAAGTTTGATAAACAAATACAGTGTCAGAAGCAACAAACATGGGGTTTCAAGTAAGGCTAAAAAGTATAGTCAATCACAGCGGCCGCGCGATTTAAGGAATGGGTCTTGGTCGCTCGAACTCAGGAATCGTAGGTCCAAATCGCACTCGCCAGCTTCGACGCGTCTTTGTCTTTTCGTGTTGTACTGCCCTGTGTAGGAAGACCGATCCTCTCATCCAAGGAGTCCTATTAAAGGTCAAAAATGCTTCAAAAACCTCGCAGAAAACAAAAGCTAACACTCTGAAAGTTTAGATAAACAAAAAGGCTACATCAAATGTAGATAATGTTCCACGCGACAAACGTGTGTTTCGTGCTATCACTGAAAACTGAAAAACATTTGTACTTGCATAACGTTAGGATAAGAATAATTTGTAACTACGCTTGTTTCAACATGCCGGTACGTTAAACGTGTGTTATCTACTGGAACGCGAATACAGTGATTACTTGCATTCTGCCTTTACAGGACCTTCTTCCACTGTATTGCGCTGTAAACACTAATCTGATGCGAAAAGGACACTGAAAGAGTCACCTTATGACACGCCTTTAGTCACATGGAATGTGACTACCTCTTGTGTCACAATTTTAGAGATCTTGGTTTCATATAAGGTTTCCAAATAAGCCCGTTAAGTCAAGATAACTTCTTCTGGGTTGTAGCGCCGTGTTGTCTGGTAGATGTTTATCAAAGTTTCAGAGGTCCTTGCTGCCTCCATTAACAGGGCGATGAGTACAGACTGCACGGAGCTTAACCCAGAATACAGTCATTTTCGGACTCACCGTCGTGAAGACCTTAAATCCTACTAAGCCGGTTAAATGTTGGTTTCTGTTAAAATAAGACACTACAGTTGTATTCGCACTAGGAGCGCTGTAATTTCAGAAATATAGATTATACTGAGTGTGTTCCAAGCAGTTCTGTATGACAAACTAAATAGGCATAATACGGAAAATCTGAAAGTCATTTTCTGTCGATAGGTCTCAGTTCATGATGGGCAGGTATTTCGTGGTCGGGAAATTCTGGCTCGAATTTCGTCGGGACACTTCTGCTGTGACATAGTTTCAATCGGCACCGCCAAGCTTAAACCGAGATTGTTCCGTGAAAAGTGACACGACCATCTTCTAAATATTCTTAAGCACACTGTACATAATATTCCTACCTTATTCTAAGGCACGTAACCCACGAAACACCCAGCAAACTTTGCCTGCTCGTTCGATATAAATTACACTTTACAACCATCCCACCAAAATCGTAAATAGTTGAACAAAATGTGGGCCATTAGGTTGAAAAAAACAATATATTATAAACATATTAACATCTGCAGTTTCCAAATACTACACAAAACAGGCACAGAAAAGTAGAGCAAGAGATCTGAGGGACTGGATGTTTCGCTCCACGCATTCTTAACCTAGACACTAGACTGAGTGATGAACTTCACACTATGGCCTCTTCACCCGCGGAAATCCCCCCTCCCTCCTCCAGTACTTCATATAGAATATACCATGCATCATAAATATGTATTACTTTGAGGAGAGATACGTAATTAAGGCTAAAACACAGATATCCCATTACCCTACACATCGTATTCAATGGAGCTGCATGTCACGTGCACACTCCACACTGCTACCTTGAAGCAGCAGCCGAGCATCTTTCGGCTCAGTGAACAATCCAGTCTGCGCTCGAGTACATCACAGCCTGACCCTCACTGATTATGTGTTAAATACCCTCACCTACTAATTCCGACAAAACCAACAAAATTATAAATGATCACACAAACATTCAGTCTGTTCATTTGGGTTCACATTTCTACTTACAGAGACCAGCAAATTATGTGTAAGATATATTGAAGGCATGGTCAATGTCGTCAATTTTAAAAATGTAACAATTTTATGTGAAATTTTATGTGATTTTAACAATAAGCTTGTGAAACGACGGAAAATAAAAGTATTGTATTGAAGATATAAGCTGTAACATCAAATGTTCCTTGCTCTCAGTGAACGCATAATGGGCGAGATTGCGCGTTTCTTCTCTCAAAGCGGATGAATCTGTCACAGAACGTGTGCACTAAATTATTAATTTAATTTTGGTTGGTATTCTTATTTATTAGCTTCTATTCTTCTAAAGACAAATATTATTGTATAAAGTGAAGCTTTAGCGGCAACTGAAGTTGATGAAAGTTTCTCGGGTTACAAGCCGCGTCAGGATGAGAGCAGGGATTGTCTTCGAAACGTCTGCAGAATATATGGTTTATTCACCGTTCAGCCACCTGACGCCGCTTGTAACCCGAGAATCCTTCATCAAATATTATTGTATTTGTCAATGTTGGTCTTCTGAGTTGTATGGCCACATGGATCGTCTGTATGTTCATTCGGGACACAATTAAATTATAATCATCTTATTATTCATGGTAACATAAACTCTTGCTCGTAAAATAATTTGCGCTTCACATTTAACTTTTTTTCAACTTCCGTTGGTCTGTCCCCAATGCTCCTTATGCCAGATGCTGGTACACCACTTCTAAAATATATATTTAACAGGGAGTACCCGTAAGTAAATGCAGAGACTCTATGAAACCATTCATATGATGACATAGTAACATCAAGGCAATTATACCGACTAAGGGGATCTTATAACCTCCCCAATGCAATGAACTGTGAGCGTTCTCCTTTTCCTTTCTTACTTCGCGTGCACCACAGGAAGCTGTGATAATGAAATAAGCCCTTCAAACAAATGCTTATAGCCAAAATACTGTGTCTTGATTACAATGCAAGACTGTGCTCATAACAATTGCACACACACACACGTTCGAAAAAGAAATGCAATATTCTTCTAGACTGGATAACTGTTCAGGCGTGTGGAGTTCGAGGGGCAAAACATTGCAATTACATACGCCGTTTTGTTTCAAATGTTTCTTGTCATCATCATGAACTGTTCAGACTTTATGCCGTATGGCCTGTTCTTATGAATCCCAAGATAGATGTTCCTGGTCCTTCCATCGACGCTTCGGTCGTCCTCGTGGTTTTCTTTCGAATTACATAAATAGGCTCTACGTAATGAGTAGCATAAAACGGGCCCAATTAGTTCGTAAGCTAGTGGAAAACTGCTCCCTTCCCCACATGCTAATACTATCAACTCAACACTCTACAGATAGAGGCAGTAGACACCTCTGAAACGACGCCACATTCCAGAAGAGAGCCATCATCATACTCGCGGCCTTGAGAACCTTAAATCTCAATATAAACCTGTTTCTAGTTTCAGAAAGCAACCCAAAAATTTAACAAGAGCCACATAATATTTAAATTCAAAATGAAAATCATAAACCTGTTATAAAATCAAATAACTATTTCAAACAATGCGTCGAATGCAATGGGTACGTATGTACAGTAAATTAGTATTCATGGCGCGCGACAGAAAATGGTGGAATGGCAGCAAAGGAAGGAGAAACCACGGATAAGTCCTTCTAATTTGTCTAAAACAAATTCCATATGGGCAGAACAAACACGGAAGCCAGGGCATGAATGCCAGAACATGCAGTAACACGCACAATAATAATAACAACAACAACCAGCATGAATTTCTCATACTGATGCTGAATTCCATATGTTGCGGAACAGGATGCTTCAGCTTTGTAAATAACAAGAGTTACATACACGTTAAAACTAATTACTACTGTGGTTACTTTGGCCAATGTAGCTGCTGAATCATTGTCGGTGTCGGACCTGCGTGTTCTGCTACCAGGGAGTTAAGTTATTTAGTTAGCCGCTGAATCAACACTAACGTTTACAAATAAAATACTCTTAACGCAACCTGTGATTATGTACAACACATCTTTCGAACAAATGTGAATATACGTCACTAGCTTGGACTTGCTTTGGTATGTAATCAATATTCTCCTTCGATTAAACGAATTGAAATATCTTAGGCAGTGCACTTGACACGTAATTTCAGGGAGCATTAATTGTGAACAGAATAGGTGTTTCGTGAATCCATATTCAGCACACGGGGATGAAAGCTTTGCATTTACGGTTCCTATTTAGATATAATTTTATTTCAAAAGTTGTTACGCTATGCTGAATAAATGGAGGATGGAAGTAACTTCATACTCAACTGCTTAATAACTGTACTCTTCATCAGATATTATGGTGATAAAATCAAGGACAATAAGATCGGCGGGGGCATGTAGCACACGTGGTATATGAGAAATGCATACAAATATTTTTGGAAAAAATAAAGGGATGAGTCCATTTGGCAGACCTTGACGTAGATGCGAGAATAATATTAACCCAGATCTTTATGACATAGGTTTGGGCATGTGGACTGGTTTCATCATATGCCTCAGGAAACAGTGTAGTTTAGTCTTGTGAACACAACGATGACTCGTTGGGTTCCAGAGCAACACATTTCTTGATTAGCTGAGTGGTTAGTTCTACTTAAGATAATTAAATATACAATTCCAATAAATTAAATAATGTATACAAAATCCACTGAATCAAGCTGAACTCTTTCTTTCAAAAACCTGTTTTATTTACCTTTTCGTAGGTATATCGTACATTCGCACATTTTTAATTTTCCAACTAATAGACCTATTACACATATCCTTCAATAAAATATTTAAATCATTGATGCCAAGGCTATTACATCTTCCAGTAGCATCAAATATATCAATGTTGCGTACTGTATCTAGTGCATGTATATATTTTCCACAGTAGAAAGGAAAATAAATTAACGTCGACAGCTTCTACCGACGTGTTGCAGATAAGAACCTATTTCCTGTAAAGCGCCAACAACTATCTTCTTTTCTTTTGATAAATATTCTCCACATTCAAAACTGTTTGAAACAATAAATCTTATAAATTCTATACGTATTTAACAAACACTTGAGCTATGTACATTTTCTCTCTGCTAAGAGACGTTCTTGAGAAAACTTCAGAGTTCGTGTAACATAGGAATTTCATGTAACAGATACAAACCAAACCTAAATTCCGATCCCCCACACCTCTCATATGTTACGTAGTACCCGAGATAAAACACGCGAATGGGCAATTTCAGAAAGCAGTCGGTTGAGTTGGAAGGTTACACAAGCTCCCACAATAGAAGGGTCAAAACTACTACCGTCTCCAATAAATGTGGTCTGAAGGCTATCGAGTCTGAAGCTAAAAAATCGTCCCACCATTGAGCGAAGTTCGACAATACGCGATGAAGTGGAATTCTTTAAATTTATATTTAGCACCAAGGTTAGTAAGTCACAATTCCCGCACAAACTCTCACTCTTGCTTAAAGCAATATAACTCTACAGAGACTCAAATATAGACCCCCAAGGCTGACACTACATTGCAACTTTTAAAAAAGACATCGTACAGAAACGATCTAACAACGCAACAACCAAAACTAAGCAATTCATTCATATCAATTAACTTCACAGTATGAACCAGAAAATAATCAATCCACTGGCCAAAACAAACGAAAACGAAAGTTAATTAAGCACACGGAATGAACACAGACTATTTGGTAAGTACCTTAAAAATAGACTTGAGTTCTGTCATTAAGCACACACATTTGAAATACATTAACTTGATAAAGATTTCGTTGTTAGTTTGACTCTTCTTCTAACTTATATGGATTAAGTATTGTAGTCTGTTATACTTCAGAATTACTCCTGAAATTATTAATGCATTTAGATATTTGGTATGAATCTTTGAGTTGGGCAGTCTTATGATTCTTCCAAACGTAATTCGACCTAAGCTGACACGGAATAAGTGGATTATAAAATTCGGTCTTCAGACACCGTTTCGCATCTCCTTTAAGAGTTACACGCGTGTGTAATTAAGAAATACGAATTAGGGGGACATAAATTACAACACGTCAAAATTAGAATTGCAGAATTCCCTCCTTAATGACCCCTACGATAATTGTGCAAGAAGTAACACTTTCGTTAAGGCATCCTAAATTACGTGGTCTGCAACCAAACAATCACTAATTTCAGTCATGACTCATAGAGTGGAAGAGGGGAGGAGGATATCTGTTGCTCACTACTTTGACGCGTAGTTTAATAATAAATATTTTAATACTACAAAAACCATTTCGCAGAATGAAAATAAAGTCGCAGCAAAACACCAATTCAGTATTATTCAGGAGTGATATATTGCATTAATTAGAAAGACTGGGTATGGGGGATGCGTTGAGAAAAGGAGAAGAGAGTAGTAGAAATGTATAAAACATAGAAGTGGATAGAATTAAGCAAAATGTGCTTGGATAATGAGAAACTGGATATGTAAGCATGTATGAAAGAGAAGAGATCACTGGTATTTTAAAATAAATTGAAGTGCAGTTGGGAAAAGAAATTATACATAGAAGTTTGTACTCAGGAGCGTAGAAGAGGTATAGAATAGTGGGAAATGGTCATCTGGAGATTAAAGAGTGTTAGTGGAAATAAAGAACAGAGAATGTGCCCTGTATGTAATAAGGGAGGAGGCTGGAGCCACATACTGAGACGTAAGAAAACCCGAGGTTGGAGACCTTGCAGACAAAACATTCACAAGTACTGAGCAGGAAATTGGAATCAGAAGGCTAGCTAGAATTAAAGATAAAGAAACATTCCATTAAGTTGGGATATATTTAAGCAAGTACGAAGATAAATTTAAAATAAAAGTAGTGGAATATGAGCAGGAATAAATCATAAACTGGGGTGTAGCAGAGATGATAAGAGAGTAATATAGTGTAAATAAAAGTAGATAATGCAAAATGGTAAAACAAACGTAAATATTTTCAGCAGTAGTCATAATACCAGTCATGTTCAGCATTGTAAACAATAGCCAACAGATTTAACAATAAATTTCGATGTGAATGTCGATATATTGCACCTCATGCTGTCATAAAGAAGCAGGCTAGCGATGAAATTAATTCTCAGTGCAGATTATTGTACTTCATACCTGCGTGCTGAAACATCCGGACCTCCGGACGCCTGTTAGTTTTTCAAAGGATGACCGTTGACATTCCTAATTAATAAGGTGGGCCCCAGTGAAAGTTCTTACACAGAATTTGCCGATCTCCTAACTGCAGGCAATATAATCGTAAATTGAAACTCCGAATTTTTCGTAACTCTAAAAGTTGAGTACATCTATGGGTCCTACATTTCTCAAACATTCTGTTTTTACCGCAAATAATACAGGAAGGGTCTCGCCTAAAAATTCACTTTGTTAATGCTGTTTGGGAATCAACTGCTGATCATTCAGTAAGAAGAGTAGGTCTATTTGATAGTCTTAATATATTATTATATATTACATTGGACGAACATACTGATAAAAATAATAAACACATTCCAATTAGGCGTCCTTCATTGTACTAAGTAACGTCTCCAAATTCCGAATACGCTATGATCTACTTTTTAAGAGATTGTAAATTCCAAATTATAGTTTATTCATCACCAGAAGTACTACCTTACAATTACCAGATCGCTTGATTACTTATTTATATACTTTTTATTTAACTTCGTATTTTCCACTAATTCTCACGAAGCTGTAAGACTAAACTAGAAAATCTGCAGGTATTATATTACGTATATTTCAATAATTACACAACAGTACTCGAATCTTTATCCAATTACTAATTGCGGTAATCAAATTTATTTAGTTTTCACATATTAGATAATATAGCCTTTTCCGATTATAATTAGTCTTTTAACATTAAAAGCGTTTAGACTTCTTATAATGCAGGTCATATAGTGCATCAGCCTAGAATTGGTATTTTCGCATCTTTCTAGGAGACTTTTATTTCTCTTGCCAATGGGTTTTCAGTCTAGTGTCAACTTCGGTAAAGTTTAAATTTAGCAGTAATTATAAAAAATTGTCAAAGCACTGTTCTTGTTCAACATTATTTCTAACAGCAAAACTATCTGCTCACAAGTTTACTTGCATTTTATGCAAAGGCAAAGCGTATGTAATGCAACAAAATAACTAACACACAGCCCGTCAGTTGAGTAGCACACGGAATTCTTCAACACAAAATTCAATCAATATTCGCTGGATATTTTACGGTGCGATAAAAAGACGGCTTACTACACAATCGTCTTAAGAATTTTGCCTTCACTGCATAACGAATATCTTCTATGGTAGATTTCATAATCAAAATGCATTAACTTTCGTGAGCAGCAAAAATGCAAGAACATGTTTTTCGACACATATGAAAAGCGCAGAGTTGTAGTTTGAACTCAATTTTCCATATTCAAACATAAATCTCGTGTCTCATTGGCTAGAAACATGTAATTAATATTTGTTAATGTTAGTAATAAAGGGAAGGGATGAACATAATATGGGAATAGGCTTATACAAAGCAAAGGTCGGCTTGAACTAGGAATAATTATTGCTTATTTACGAGTAGAAAGCCATGCTCCAGAACTTTTAATTCGCAGAAAATACTGAAATTGTTAAATTTTAAATTAGTTACAAGCTTAAAAAATCACTTTATTTAAATTTAAATAAGATAGTCTAATATGAAAAACCAAACGTAAGATCTGTAAAGAGGATTCTAAACATATTAGTACAAAACTACCTTGTCTTGAAATCTCATCTTATTCAGAGTAGGGCCAACACATTTTACGTCAGTAGTGGAGCTGAGAGGAAATACGAAGCAAGATACGAATATTGAAAGGCTGTAAGTGCACACGACTTTCACAATTGGACACGGAAATCCTATCAACCCACAAATTCGTCTCAGACAACAGAAATTTCAAATGTAGCAACGCATTTCCGGTGACACATAATTTCTCAACAACACTAGAGAACTCTGAAGACAAAGTTTTTGGCAGAGACTTCGGAAACACAGGACGTTATGGAGATCGAGAGACAGCAGAGTGATAATGAGGTGAGCATAAGACATGAACTAAGCCGTCAGAGCTTCAGAAAATCAAATATGATTGTCTACTTTGCTGAAGTAGGCTACACGCGCCGAATAGAAGTGAAACGGTAATGCTGACTGAGAAAAATGTTATGATTCTTAGGCCAGCTGAGTAGGTACTGGATGCAGACTGGACTGCCAAGGTTCGATTACTGGCAAATCTGATTACAATTTCTTTAAACATTTAATACTTTATATTACAAGACAAAACATCAGTCATCAAACTATATGATGGTACTAACTTGAGAGAAGTACCAATTAATTACACTTGAGGCAGTCTTCATCCCGTCAAAGATGCATAATTACTGTAGACGTTTAAAGAGAGTTTATTAGGGGTAATACCATGCTTTAATATGAACACAACGTCTTCTGCACCTGTCAGCCTCAACAATGAAAATTATACACAGCCATTGTCATACTTTTTGTCTCTACTATCATCCTTCCATCCTCCAATCTATCTCTCAGCGTTGGGAAAATTAGTACCTCTCCTTATAATGAACAACGCACGCTGAATAAAGCCGAGGTAGGTGTAATTTTAAGCAGAATTACGTAATTCAACAGTACTTAACGTTACTTGATCCTATTATTGCTTTTCGCCAGTTTTTATTAATTCAATTCAACAAAATTACAAAAGATCATCATCGTATGCGGTTCAACTAGCCCAGAGGTTATCAAATTTCTCTTCGTCGCGTGCCAAAAACAAAATAAATTGTGTATGTCAGTTAATTTAACTCATTATACGACTTAACTGGCAATAATGTTTGGGACCATTAATTATTGATATGAACCCTTTTTCTTATTATGTTCCACACCATCCATGATGTAGCGACGCGGGTGAGAGGGCAGCACACTTGTTTCTGGTTAGACACCCCCTGGTCCTTGTTCCACAGTGAGCGCTTTTTTTCAGTCCCTCGGATAGTAACTTAACATAGGGCACAAATTCCGTACTTCATCCTCTCACCTGCCACTCTATAAGCTACAAACTTAACAAGTCATTAGGTAAATTAATAAACAAATAATACTGGGATACTGGTAACGACCCGTTCTTCAAGTGCCTGAGCACTGCGGGTCCCAACTTTTCGTTGGCTTCATCTATTAGACATTCGGTAGGACTCCTTGGACGATGGATCGGCCCGTCGCAAGGCCTCTACCTGTACACAGGACAGCACAACACAGAAAAACGCGGACAAACATCCATGGCTTGAGAGTGGGATTCGAACCCACGGTCCCAACGACCAAGCGGCACAAGGCCCACGCCTCAGACCGCGCGGCCACTGCCGAGCCCCAAACAAATAATACTGGTCATATATTATCAGCTACAGTCCAAGTTACTTAAATTGAAGGAAAATACTACAATTGCAACTTCATTGGTGTTTCTTATTCAACAGTTCATCTTGAGCCAGAAAATGCATCTAAAGATCAATTACACTAAAGCTTACAACAAACCTTGACGAAGTCGGCATTGTGTACCAGGCAACTAGGCTCAAATACTGTAAACTTGCATCTCCCAGCATCAATAATTCATATATATATTATGGGTTTTTTCTGCTCCAACATTGAGGCTCCGTGAACAGAAAGAAGCCTTCATTTACATATTAATGGTAGGGCGGACACTTATACAACCACGTGGGGGAACTCCACGTGACACGAACGTCCAGCCAGACACTTCGCCCACACTAAGAGCATCACCCTCAGACGACTCCAACGCCATTTTCAAATGCCAAATTCTGACGAAAGCGCCAGAAACGTTGCACCATGTGTACATTTTCTAACATGTCCAATTAGTGATGGAACGCTCAGATTCCGAGCAACACACAAATTCAATTATAAGTGGGTGTTAAATCTACAGCGGATATCTGTAAAAGTTTTTTTTCTAATCTTAAATGTATTAGTAGCAAAATTTTCATTCCTGGACAAGATGAACGGAGATTTCTGCCCCTGACACATTGTCCAGACCGGGTATATAGCCGCTCATATCCATAATGCCGAAGTTAAGACTGCGTGGAGCCTCACTTCCATTTCTCCATGCTCCTTACTGCGTGGTACTTTTAAGAACAGCGGTAAATTAAGTTCTGTGGCGACAAATGAAGTTCAACCAGCAATAACATGAGAATAAGTGCATAAATAACAAGTCGGTATTTTGAATGATTACATTCACTAAGGTTAGTTGTAAAATACAGGCCCATATACACACTCACAGAGGCTTAAACAGAATAGGTTTACCACTTTATACGAAAACTTAACAATATTATCATTGTTATATTGGAAACAAAATTAAGGTCACCTAACAACTTCAGCATTAAATTAACTTAAATCTGTGTTTTTAAATATGAAACAGGCGGACGGACATGATACATTCGTTACGAATTCCTTCGATGTACTTGTTAGTGCAAATAACGCTAATAACATCACGAGAAAACTAGCTACATGTCCGCATATGAAATATCTACACTCCAGTATTCACAGGCGTACTGTTTACTACCCTGAGAGTCATTAGTAATTCAGGAAACTGCATGATTCTTGCACAGCACAAATCACATTCGTTTTACACCACTGTCATTAGAGTAGCGGTTTTCAACATTCTTACTTTTCTTAACTATTCAAATGGAAAAGATCCGCGTGTTTACGACATAACATAACGAGCAGCTACGCGAATCCTGTTTTACCTGTCGAAATACGATCAATAAACCAAGCAATTACATACTCCAGGATCAAACCTACGTAATCGATAGTTATTCAAGTAGACGATACATAACCTGAAGTTATGAAATCATCATCATCACTACCAAAACTCAGCACTGGACCCCAAACCGTGGAAACTCAGTTCATAAGAGACCCCTTGATATCATAAAATACATGTTTTTGTGACGTGTTCATCAAAATCCTGTCTTCTATAAGACCTACATGTACGGCTAATCTCAATATCCTTGATATAATCCCATTGATAATATTAGGGGAAGAGAACAGACTATCACGTCCTTCCTTATTTAATGCACTCCGTTCTCTGTTGATTTACCTTACATCAAAATATCGTTACCTTAAGCAGTCTACCGTATAATGAAAGCAGAGACGCGGCCTTGCAAAAGAAAACTGTAAAATCTGCCCCGAAGCGGCAGCGCCCTCACGTTGAAAACTCAAGCATACGAAGGATCTACAAAAACCACCAGCAAGTCAAGTTCACCTTCTAGCGGCAATTCTCTCTCAAACGATTCATTGTAAGGGGCAGACGTAAATAAACATAAAATATTTATTCTGTGAGGTCTGCAATTTCCGGTCGTGAACATTCCTGATGTGGCAAATGTTTTATGCAATATTTTTAAAAATCTATTTAGTCCATCAAGTAAATGATATATTTCATTGGTCACAAGGCCTGCAATCCTAATGAAGATGTAATAGGCTCTATAGCAATGTCTTAACAAAACCTTCAAACTTAAAAGCGTACTTCAAACTGGGTTATCGGCTGTTTTAATGACATCATTTCAGTTAAGAGTCAGGGTATAAGGGGAATGAGATGTGATTATCATGCGTAGAATGTACGAAATCATTTAGAAGAGTTCTGATTCATTAAAAGCATGAAATCTCAATACACAGAATTTTAACTATAATGTTCATGAAGACTGTCGGTCGCAAAACTGACTACTGTACAAAGTGTGCGTTCAAATCGCTATCAATAAGCTTTCAAATAAAGCGTCTTTATACGCCGTAAGAATTATGGCGAGAAAAATTAGTACCTAAAATGTTTTAACTTAAAACTCTAATAATAAAGCTAGGTAATTTTTATTGGATTAAGTAAGAATTTCCTTTCTTGTATAAGTTTTTCATATTACATTAAATTACAATTAACCTATTATACATCGTAAAATAGGACGAATGGCTAAAACACATCTTGGGATTTGCGAAACGTACCTTGGACATTTAACTGTTCCCTCAGACACTTTGATTACTGTAACTGAGAGCAAACAAACACATCTCAGATACTAAGCAGACTACGAAAGCAAAAGCTTCAAATCATCGCATTCAAAAATTATTCTCCAAAAAACCATTTCATAAAGACTGAGATTTATTCATAAATTTTTATACAGGTATCGGCGCAGACGTTCTGGCTGTGACTACTGTAAAGTAACAAATTGAAACGAAACACACAAAACATTTCGCTCGCCTAACAACAAAGAACGTCTTGTCTATCCGCTGTCTGGTCTGATGGCAAGGCGGAGGACTGTTTTCAGCCGTACAGGCTTTACTGAATAGCAACGGATCACTCCAGTTCATTATCCTTCCTGTGTACCACGTACAAACAAAACCATGTCATCGCAAACACGATGCGTGCCTGCTTTATTATTACAAGAACAATGTAAGTTGCTACTTATGGATTCACAGGAAAGTGGATTAATGAGCTTTGGTTTACGACGCACAAAATTGGTTCTTGAAAACGGAGACAAAGACGAAACACGTTCCTAAAGCCATAGGGTGGGGAGAAGGGGGGGCTGAGACGTATTTTAAGTGACCCGTGACTGTACAGTCAAATAAGCCCATGACTACAGAATAACAAACACGGGCTTCGATTCCAAGTCGGAGAGTTTTGTCGTCCAAGACTTTATGAAACCTTACAACATCCTACCATCTGCCCTTCGTTATTGGAAGCTACTGGTATCATAGTTACAAACAAAAACTTAAAAAGACTTCAATAATTTCTACACTTCGATTCCACGCAGCGGATGTCCTGTTCGCTGAGCCTTTGCTGCTAATGAGATTTAAAACAGACCTACCGTTAACATGTTCGATAACAAATTTTCCAACACAAATCTTTTATTTAAATAACTCATTCATAATTAAAAGGTTTGGTACTTGATGAACCATATGAAAACACTGATTGAGAGCTTATGATTTTATATATTATATTAATATGCAAGAATATTCACAGAAAGTATATTTTTACATTATTATTTGCTTTGTATTAGAACGTATGACTATGTAGGCACTGAGTAGTTTCTTATCTATGCGATTTTCTTGTGCTGACTTTGTAATTAGCTCGTGCAGCTAATGTGCCAGGACTTTAAAATTAAGAAATGGATGATTATTATTGTCAATATATTATTGTATTTTTGTTGTATTTATTACTTGTGTTCTTCTCTTGCGCTGTATCTGTATCTGGCCTTTTGGATGTTGCTGCAGCACACTAATAATAAAGAACATAATATAATTTAATTATTATTTGCACAGAAAATAATTTTGCCTGTTGTCTTCTATGGTCGTGGAACATGGGTTCTTACCTTTAAGGAAGAACGTAGATTACAAATGTCTGAAAACAAGGTCCTCAGGAAGATATTTGAACCTAGGAAGGATGAAAAAAGTGGTAAATTTAAAATATTACACAAGGAGCTGTGTTAATTGTACAGGTCACCCAGCATAGTGAGGACAGAGAAATCTATAAGGATGCGATGGGCTGGACATGTAACACGCATGGGGGAGAATGCAAGTGGTGCATATAGAATCCTGTAAAAGGACAACTGAGAAGACCAAGAAAGAGATGGGAGATAATATAAAGAAGGCTCTTAGGGAGGTGAGCTGTGAGGATGGTGAATAGAATGAGTTGGCTCAGGATCGTGTCCGGTGGCGGGCTTTGGTGTTGTCGGTGTTGGGCCTGCGTGTTCTGCTACTACGGACTTAATTAGTTGTAGATAAGTTACCAGCCTTGTAATATAAATAACGCTTCGTCACGCTGCACAAAAAGTAAAATCTGAAATTTGTAATCTCGGATTGCTATTTTCTATTGTAATATACTAGACAGACTTCAAAATACGCAGAATAAACGACATGCGCTTTTTAAATCTCCGCATTTTAGAACTCCTTACTTGTATCGAGGTTGCATAAACTGCCACAAACTAAACAGATTTACCTTTAATCTGCTAAGAATCTGTAAAAATTTGTCACTTCTCCTGTTGCATCGGTATGATTTTTATAAACAGGCCTATCACAAAAACCTATAAATTCGAAAGGTCATGATCACTTACTTCTACGTTATCTCCAAACTCACCAGTCATAATCACACCTTCGCATTCGCCATTGTCAAACTCTGCAATTGCTAAGTGTCAAAGGAAACTAAAGTACCAAACTTTTATCCTGTGCCTAGTTTTACAAAAATGCAAACAAAAAAATATATACAGAAATATCAGCAGATTTATGACCATCATTTGTGGTGTCACAAGGTATACCAGACGCAGGAAGAGAGCTGTTTCAATGCAGTCTAAGCTAAAGCTATCATGAATAATATTTAAGAATTCAGCCTGTACCGCAAATAAAACACCACACTTTACCATTGCAAAGATAAACTTGTTAATGCTGTTCAAGGAAATAACTCCTGTTTACAGTGAGAATTATACGAAACCCACAAGTACAAAACGAAGAGCTACTGACTCTGGAAATAGTGGGACATATAGTTACCACTGGGCTCTAAAGGGTTATCATGTGTTAAAATACGAGGGTACTTCGCACAGGAAGAGCTACGAAGCTCTAAGATGATCGTACGTGATAACATTTTCAGGAGCTGTTCTCCCTGTATTCGGGCAAAATTCAAACTGATCGTGTACTGAGTAATTTTAAAGTAAGAACCTGGAACCGTCAAGCGTATATTCCTTCCAAAATACTCATGCTTTCTTACACGCCTAAACTGTGGTACAGTTGTACTGTTCACTACAGGCTAAACGTACTTTAGTGTACACAAAAGTGACATGGTGCGCTGGAATAAACCATGGCCATTCATTTTACACGTAACTTTTAACCTTAATTTTAACATAACCGTAACTCAGACTCACTTGCGGTACCTTTCGACAAAAATGTTACATACATTTACAAGGTTTTAAACATGCGTTTTATGCTTATGCACTACTATAAACATTTAATATACATGAACGCAAATACAATGTTTATGATGGACTATCTGCCCGAAACATGTCGCTAGTAAAATAATAAACAGACGTAACGAAATACTAAAGCTTGTAATACTGATTTGTTTCGTGAACACGTATATTAATATTACTGTTATTCCGAATGCAAGTTATTTATAACATTTTGTTTTTGGCAGTTACACAGAAACGGTAATGTAATTACTGGGTTTTTTTCAGATATAATGGACATACTTCAGCAGCGATTTTAAACACCCAGTGTCATAATGACATCACTCACGTACCCTCTTCATTATTAGTCCATCTAATTCTCCAGCCATGCAACTCGTCACTGTGACAATTCAATTATCATGACAGCGACGCCTGACCACCTGAAGATTCACTAGCACACTTCCACATACTGATACCACTCATTCTGCCGCATTTCTATCGTTTTGAGTTATTACGGTAATAATTGACATAGAGATTTTACAGAATTTATAATCAAACAACATTACAAACCACGACGAGGTAAATGATGTCCCAAATGTAAATATCCAATTAACTGCAACTAAAACTATTACGCTCCACTATTGTCATTTAATACCATTTACAACTGCACGTCTTACACAGTTCGGCATGAGAAAGGTCGTCATGAATGTTAAGCACATAAGAATCTGAAAGAATGCGGTGGTGATCTATTTTAAGGCACTAACACAGCACTAGTCGTCTTGAGAAAAAGAAAACAACATGAAAACCCTGAGCTATGTTATCCAGCCGAAGTTCGAATGTTATCTCCAGGATACAAGTCTAGATCGTTACAGCTTCAATACATTCCTCTACATCAGAATCATTAAGTTCACTCACTTATTCCACTGTTCTTATTTTAGTCTAGCACCAGTTAATATGAGGCGCGCCAATCGCTTACAGTTAGGCTAACACCCACTTATTTTGTCGTGATAAAAATAGCAAACAGGCCGAGTTAGCATGTTAATGCTGGTGACCTTTCAACCTTACGATTTGAATAAGTTTCGCTCTCTAATATAAAAACTGCGCTTCTTATTTGATTTCATAGCAAAAGGGAGCACAGTCAATGGTAAAGAAGAAACCCTTCGACGAAAAAATACTGGTTCAAAGTGTTTTCGATATCTGAATAAGAACTGTAGGCAAAGTTACCAACCAGGCCAACAGTCTTAAAATTAAATTAGTAGGCCTACTGTAATAGATTAAATCAGAAGCCGAGAGAATGGCAAAATTTCCAAACTTTTACAGTTTGTAAAATTCAAACTTTTTAAGAGTTAAATTTTCTGAATAAACAGACTACCAATGGAAAGAAAACACATTTAACGACGAATTAATCGTAACTGCCCTGGTCTTATAACTTATTGCAATATATAATTTATAAATCGCCATAATCAAGGCCACGATTACTTTTACTAAACAGAAAATAGCCTACATGCACGTGAGAAGAACACGACAATGAAACAGATACAAACTAATAATTAACACACAATATCTTCAAATAATGGAACTAATCGTATTCAGAACATTCAGATTGTACTGCAACTCGTGTTATCTATGATCTGAACAAGACTCACTCCTGCAAATTTCGTGTTATAAAACACGTTATGAAGTATGTGGCACCAGCTCTGTAAATCCTGAGAGAGGAATTTGCAAATGTAAAGCAATTTAAATTTAAAATAAAAGAAGTTTATAACATTGTTTTCGATTTTAACCACTTATGGCATGAATGCAAAAGAAACAGTTCCCCACTGAACCATGAGTACAAATTCAAGACAAATGCTTTTATTACATGTAATTTCTAAGTAGGATCTGAGGTTCTCAGGGCGCCGAATAGAGTAGTAGGTTAAGAACGTTTCAGAGGTCCTTGTTGCCTGAATCATCAGGATGATCGCGCTAAACAGCAGCCAAGTTCATGTAAATTATATTCGTAACACAACACAATTTACGAAGCTCTACCCCACGTTCCCTGGAAGAGATGAGCGTGTAGCTGGGATGGAAAAACAAGAAAAAATCTAGTACAGCAACTTCTTGGAAAACGCCGCCTGGAAGACCGAGAACGAGATGGAAGGATAACTTTAAGGACTTTAGGAAAACTGGTCAAGTGTGAAATGCACACACAATTTTAGCCGATAACCGGAACAGACCACTTGGGATACTTTAGCGTAAATCGAAGGTTAACATAAAAGTTTACGTTAAAGAAACAAATAAACAGTATGTGAAGATATGAATTTAAGTGGCACAGAATACGGGTCAGTGGTGGGCTCTTTTAAACTCAGTAATGCAATGTCGGCTACCATAAAAAGGAAGGGAACTTCGTAACTATGTAACGGAATATTAGCTTTTCAAGAAGGACTCTCCCCCATAGAGTTTATTAGGCAGAGAATGGGAGATGGAATAGGCTCAAGACTGTGTAGAGTAGCGGGCTCTGGTATATGTCGTGCTGGACCATAAAATTTTAGTATCAGAAGGCTAGTGACGTTCTATTCGTATCGAAAAATGATAAACAAATATAAATATTCTACATTTAGCTGGTGCAGGATAAATGTTATATGTTCTAAAATAAAAGTTTTCAGGAAACGAAAAACAAATTTCGTAAAGTCCTGGAAAATAATTAATTAATTTTATGGTTGTATAATTTAGACCATGAACTTAGGACTGAATTATAGGCAATTCTAAATAATGCATATTTCCAGAACATGACTTACACTATTGTTCTCCGGCGATTTACGGAGTTATCAAAGACGACACATACAGTTTTAGGGAATTTAATAAAAGAAAAAAAATTATGACACAGGCATTTGTAGAAACACAGGACTATTTTCAACACATACGGGAAGTAAACTAAGTTATTTTAAACATAACATTTTTGTTGTTATCTCTGTTAATAAGCTGATCATTTTCATCGACGCTATTAGAACAACGGAGCAGGTACATGATATACCTGAAGGAACAATATTTGCACCATGTGTTCCGGACATAAATTACAGAGGCTCATCTAAAATTGTGTTGCACGTGGCATATACCCACAACAGTGTTAGGAGAAACATCAAAGGCGCGTGTCCTACTTTTAGTATGGTTCGTACTCAATCTTGCGTACATTCTGAAATGAATACTTTATGTACTCTCTGCCAAATGCGTCTTTAAAATACGGATGCATTAATTCGGAAGACAACAGAATAGCATACACTGTTTCTAATGTAATGCCCAGTCCATCACGGACCAAAGAAATAAGGAAAATATATTTCGTAAAAAATACACATAACATCCTCATGCGTTCTTTGCAACGTACATTAAGAAGTATTAATTCCGCCACCCAACTTGGCCACCAGATGGCAGCACCCCTATGTCCATCTTAGGATTTTCCTCATTTTTGTTAACACCACTCGTAGGATCTTCTAAAGCACGATTTTGAGGTCGTGAAGAATAGCACAGCCTCCATATCAAATTCCACCCCAATCCGTCCAATAGTTCTCGACTAAAATCGACTGAACAGACGAACGGACAGACACGACCAGCCCACAATGCGATCTCCCTATGCACTTCGTTAATCCGCGTCTGTAGGGCACCCTACACGGTCAACCATGAAATACTGATTCAAATGAGAAGGGAAAAAAACGTGGAATGCTTATGGTTTATTTAATCTCCAATAATATATTAACTGTGAATTTGAACATAAGGTTCTATCTAATATTTTATCCTAACATTTAAAAAAGTAGTCCCTGTTAGTAACAAGGCATATTACGTAATAACCGAGTCAAATACAAGTTTTAGGTCGAACTGTAGTGTATATCAAAATCATATAGACTAAAGAGTATACTGGCCTGGTAATGATGAACTTTCGCGGAAACATGAACAAAAAAATTAGTTAATAATAAAATTTGGGATGACGGTGTAATTTACGTTAAGCGTAATTCTTGATAAATATTATACACTGTAAATCTCGACTTTAAACTTGTTTAAATTTAAGTTCGTATAAAACACTGTGCACTAAGCAAAGTATTCATAGCAGTTGTTCCTGTTACGAACTATAAAACAGATTACAAGCGAAAGTTCGAACCTGTGTTAAGTCCGTATCCAGAAATAACTAGGAAATTTATTTCAGATTAGGCGGAGAGTCCACTGCAAATACTACAGTGAGAGGTGTACTTGAGGGTCGAGTTCACAGCGAGTCTTTGTGTACCTCGCCGGGTTCTTGGAATACATTTACAATAACTACAAAGACATCGTTTAGTCTATCCGTCAACCCACACCAACAGCTGCAGTAACCGACTACAGGTTTATGTGTAAGAAAACGCTTTTCTGCGATTAAAAATAAAATGCTTCAAACGTTTCAGCTAAATATTGGGTTCCGTTTAGCCTACGCGTTATCCATTATCTCATAACAAAACTTACGAATATGATGGTGAAAAGCACTTTTTCGGTCTTTAAAAATAGGTTTGGATCTATTCGGCCGCTCTGAATTGGGTTTTTGCATTTCACTCTATTTTCCGATGAGTAGGGCAGCTAGCCTACTGCACCGACCCACGGTCTGGAAGCCCAGGAGCTTTGAGTCTGGGGTATTCTCCCCCTGGAGCAGTTAACCTTCATCACGTTATCGAACCTGCTCCGTCTGTTGGATTGGTTACTCTTTGATTTACCCTTTTCTTCCGACTGCTGACCCAAACAACCACTCTAATGGATGCCACAAGAAGGAAGGATGAGAGAAAACCCAGAGTTAGTTGAATGAAAGGAATGCAGGATGCAGTGGAGGACGGAGTGAAAAGGCATTGGATGGATAGAGAATAATGCCGGCTGGGAATCGGAACACGTTGAAAAAAAGCATAACAACGCAATACTAAAGCACAATGACCACATCTCAGACAAGTGGTGAGCCTTCATATTAAAAAGGGTCGTATACGTAACTCATTAAGCACCACCTATACTACAACCTACTATAAGATTGTGTTCTACTTTGTGTCCCTGCAATGTAGGCTACATCACAGTAAGATAATAATCATGATTATGATTTAATTACATCGCACAGTATACAATTACAGGCATGTAACATTTATTTACATAATTATAATTAAGTTTCCTGTGACACAAAACAAGCCAAAATACAGAAATACAGCATAACATTTTGCAACCTTTGGACGACAGTTGATACTCAGCACCAGGCGACCAGAGGCACAGCGTGCATTTATTTCTTCAACCAATTTGCTTTTCAAGCATTCTTCAAAACTAGCATATGTAAGCACAGCTCTTCATAACAATATGTGATTTCATAAAATTAAAAATAATACATATTTCAGCAAACCACCCTACATAAAAATGTTGAAGTATAGCCTTAAAATTTAACCGAATCAAAACAGGCTGAACAGATTAAACGTAGAATTTGAGATAAATTGTTCAAGAAACACATCTCTGCACATTTTTTTTTTAATTTGCTTCAGAAATATGATGGGGGTTATGATTAAACGCACAGAACGCGTAAATGACATGTAAGACGTAAACTGTTTGTTGAATGCACCGCCCTGATATATACAGGATGATTCAAAAGGTTAGGGCCAAACTGAAGGAGCGTATGGAGGGACTCAGTGAGAACAACTTTCGAATAGGAATCCATGTCCTCCGAAGTTATCCTGAGTCAGTCGAGGCCAGTTAAGGTAGGGAAGTCTGATAACATTCCGCTGAAATAATTCTCAACTGAGGCAGCCAAAAGTAAGAAAATGTTCAGTCACAAAAAGGAAACAAGTAAACTGAAGACCACCACTGATACTCAAAGTACCTAACAGTTTCGAGGTTGTCCGATAGGCTAACCATCTGGCACAGCCACTACATTGCTATCCGATTTTATACGCATATCCGATATTCGGGTACCTTCCTCTGCTTATTTATATGAAGAAGGCACGTCCAAATGACGACCATAAGACGCAAAGGTACGGCCCAAATCAAGTATACTTAAACTCAAATAAGCTCCATTTAGTTTTTCATTGTTCAGTGACCGCTGTTGCCTCAAAACTTTTAACTTAATTCTGCAAGATCTCTTACATCTGTCTCTCGGTTTGTGTACTTATAATGGGATGAATATACAAGTTCATTTGCGTCTCATAAATCCTATTTGATCAAACAGTTAGTATTAATGTCATATTCAACAGTTGGAGTCAGAATCTGAAAATAGCCGAAGTTAAAAGACGGGACAGAAAAATGAATAGATAAGGACGGATGATGTTTTAGATAGATGGGACACGTGATGAGTGTACAAACGAACACGATATGCATGTACGGTGCCCGTGTTACAAATACTCATGCAGAACGTCTGAAAAGGAAATGCTTAACTATTTGCTGTTGGATGTGCAAATGAAACAAATGACCTCTACTACCTTTAAAATAAATATATTGAAAAATATGTTCAACCGGTACAACAGAAACATTTACCAAAACTGATCGATTCACGTCAGAAATTACTTTTGTAAAATTGTTTTGATGGAATTTTGGAGAGAAAAAAATCGTCAAACATCCAGTAGCGTAAAATGGCTTAAATATTTTAATATTACAATTATTACTAAACCAGATAATCAACCCAATTTCCAATTCCTGGTGCCTTTTCCAGACAATAAGTCCTGTAATGCAACTACTCACATCCACAGAAAGGTTTATCCAAAGAAAAGGCTTCTATATTACCAGTACTGGACCACTGCAAAGTAGGGGTAAAAGACTACGCTATTTCCATTCGTTATTAAAGCATACGGTACTGTTCTGGACAAAAGTGCCTACCGACTGAAACATTCTCAGATAAATGTCAATTGAATCATGCCACTATGGTAATATTATAAAACTGCTTTACCTTGAGAATAGATGGGGAAATCGCCATCACTATGACTGTGAGTCAACATACAGTTGACTGACTGGAAAGTTTATACACACTGCCAAAATATCAGGTGCGATAGCTTAAAAACGCGCCGTACGCCCCTTCACATATAAACACATTTAACGTTTAACACGTTCTTTTGTAAAATGACAAATATGTAAAACTATAAATTTTAATTTAACACCTCTTCCAAATTCCCTGAAATGTACACTTCAAAACGCCCAGAACTACGAGTGTATCTCTCAGACTGTGATCTTAAACCACGCACAGAGAATTATGCTGCCAGCCAGCTGTACACATTTACAACGCCACTTCGTATAATTGGTCTATGCGAGCACAATTACAATTCCCCAATAGCAATACATAAAAGTCATGGTACATTAACTAGACAGTTAGTACACATATCAGACAACAGATGACATGAGGCGTGGAAATTTATTTACATCGAACACCGAACCGAGATTCAAACTCGGGAGCACCACACTAAAGAGAAAGCCAACCAGAGCACAATCAGTTCTTATCGGCATCTTCCTTCGCTCTTACACTCATTATCGCTCCCGTTATCTGTGTTCACTAACGTCAACTTTTCTTTTTATCTTATCTTTTCAACTGCTAAAGCCAATCCCTCCTTTCAGGTGGTTTTGCTGTACTTCTTTTTTAGTTATACTTGCCACTCATTTCGTTGCCGTAGTTGTCTTCAAATTCATCTTCTCTCTGTTCGTTTCCTACCTTCTTTCCCCATACGTGTCTCCCCTTCGTCTCTCCGTAATCCCCCATGAAGTAGCAGCCTCCACTTTCCTCCTCTTGGGACACCAGCGCATGCGGCTTGAACTTATTTCGCTCCTCTAGTGCACAATCCAACACTACAATCGCGAAATTACATTTCATTCACTGATCTAATAGCCATATTGAACTGAATAATAACAAGCATTTTCTAAATGTATTCTTCTCCTCGTGTTTTATAAACTTCAATTTTGGCTGATACTGTCGTCTCCAGGTATTTAAATTTTGAAATAATTTTAAATTATTTCAC
>NW_019059700.1:746931-795993 GCF_000696155.1 Zootermopsis nevadensis | reverse complement strand
TGGGGGGGGGGGGGGAAAAAGCCATTCAAAAGAGACATCCATGCTTATTTTTCAAATACGTTATCCGTGAATTTGCATTCATCCATTGCAGATATAAATAAAGACCTTCGGTTTCTTTCGGACTTATATATCTTGCGCTGTGGCAGAAATGTGCGCTAAAATCCGTAACGCTAAGTCTATTCTTCAAACAGCTACTATAAAATATTGGATTAGGGAACCTCAGCTAGGCGATTAACAAATTTTACATTGACTACGGACTAGAAAACACTTGAACCTATTATATTATTCTTATTTAGGGACAAGCTTACAAAGAACGCGTCTGAAATATGTATAATGAACACGAGTAGTGTCTATTCCGTATGTGGCACGTCAATACAATAATTTGACCCGCGAGTGAAAGTTGTTAGTGCAGTAATTTAAACACAGCTGTTACCGAACCGGTTGGTGTGAGCGTGTGTTGTTTTACCTTAACGCTTGTAAAATAATGTGAGAACAGAACGAGCTTTGGAGGAGCGTTCCCTGTGAATTTATTTTATATAGATAATTATCTGATTTGGGAATATTCCTTCTGTTTTATAAATCCTAGCTCCCTGAAATAAAAATCATAATGCAGAGTCCTCTGCTATCACGGACTAAGACAGAAGATTGCGAACAAAAATATTCATGCATCGTGCGGAATCCGAACCACATCCTCATGTCTGACAGTGTACGGCCGTCTGTATCGGCTTACACACGTTCTCTAGTATCACTGCTTCACAGTATGACCAATACCGGAAACAAAAGTACTGACAATGGGCTCCAAATGCATGACTGTAAACTACAAACAAAGGTAAACATGGACAACAGCTCTTCTGACTGTGTAATCTAATGTACGCTTCAACATCTGAAACACTCCGAGGCTTCAAACTACGTAGAATAAACACAGCGTAGCAGTATCTATCATCAGAATGATTAATAGATGGATACCGTCCATTTTTTGCCTGACACCCAAGTTGTACTAAGCCAATTTGTGTGGCTGAGTCAATTAACCTAAAAGAAGAGTGCATAGCGACCAGCAAAAAGAGAAGAATTTATCAGCTGTAATCACTGATAAGAATATGATCAATCAACGTATAAGATAATGGTACTAAATGTGTATCAAATTTAGAATGCGTGATAATGAGAAACCAGTAGATATGATAAATCTTCGTGTCATGGAAATACTTCGCAGTGTTATATGATCAAATCTTTCTATGTTGAAATTACCAGAAACAGAATAATCATGTTCTTATGCTGATTTATGTCCTTTTCACTTCGTGTAGATAATGAAATCGAGAAGACTAAAACGGGCTGGGATGGGAAAGAAAAGATATGCATACAAAAATTTGGTAGTGAAATCATTGGAAATGGGAAAGAAAAGATATGCATACAAAATTTTGGTAGTGAAATCGTTGGACGTCAGAGAAGGAACCTGGTCTTGGAAATAAGCTGTGAAAGGACGGAGGTCGAAGAAACTGACTCAGTATCGTGTCCAGTTGCCGGTTTTAAAATTAGCGGAATTGACCATGACGGTTTTACTGTTACACGTGACAATCTAAAATCTAGTGTGAGATGGACGTGGGTTCAGAACCCAAGCTTCACACGGAACGGCAGCCTGAACCAACAGTATCATGTTACACACAGTAGCAAATCAATTCCATAAATCCCAGTAAGTATTGCTGAAATGTTCTAAATAAACATTCCCAATAGAAAGATACCTCATTTCATGAAGTCGCTATCCTTTGTGATGCACCAGAAACTAAAATTAAACAAGTTAATAAGTACAGAAAGACAGCAATGTTTTATGAAAATCTGCTAGAAAATAAGAACCTGGAATCTCAACTTCAATCAACATCTGTTCAGCCTTTTAAGGTTCCAAATGTAGTGTTAAAATTTGTCCCGTTTTAAAATTGGGAAAGCCCAACTATGAAAATATCTCTCCAACACATCCATGAAGGTTTTGTCTCTGCTTGGGTTAATGTCCAACAAATGTTCTTGGAGTATGAAAGTTTTCATCCTTTCTGATGCTCCAATCATCATACTCGATAATTTGTTATTCCAATATCAATTATTTTTCCATTTTTTTCTTATATCTGAATTGCACTTAAATCAATCAGATGGTATCCTGCCACTTTTGTAATTTTCCATCCTTTCTAAATATTCATTTTACTTGAGTACCAATTATTCCCATATCAATATAAACTTTTTTCCCAATTCCTTTCTTATATCTGCATTGCACTTAAATCAGTCAGATGACACAAACAGGCAAAGAAGATGCCTGCCTTCTGGGTTGTTGCACCTTGTAGTCTCGCAGAAGTTTACTGACGCTTCAGACGTCCTTGCCCCCAGTTGAGCTTCTTTGCTCACGAAACAATTAATTACAGGTGGGCCCCGAATTACACCGGGGTTACGTTCCGCCTCCTCGGGGTCGTTAGCTGAAGCGGAGTAAATCGAGGAACAATTATAATGTATTGTACTGGCGGACGAGGAGAAAGCGACCGACGCCGACACTAGCGCCGCCTAGGTACCCACTTCCTGTGCTGCGTTTACACTTGCGTTTTCAAAGTTTCTTCTTATATATTTTTTATTATTATTTTAAAAGTGTGTTAATGTCAACAGGAAAAATGATCTGTGATTACAGAAGAACAATTGCAAACAAAAATAATAATTAGTAAATACAGCATACTACTATACTTCAATTATCTGAAGTTAATGGCTGCCTTAGATAACGTAAATTGAAAATAAAAGAAAACCTAAAGTATGAAGGTTTCTGAGGAAAATGAGTAACAACACTTTTTTTCTTGTCCATTGTAAGAGTACAATGTTTCAGAAACTGGATTCTGCCAGGTAAAAGTGGACTGAAAGCCAATCTTTTGGGCCCCTATTTGAGCTAGCCTCACACTTAGTCTAATCTATTCCTAGCAATCCCAAATGGTTTCTACCTTTCAGGCTTCTAACTTAACTCAAAATCTACAATCAATATTAAAAATACAAGAAACTAATCACTGTATAGCCATGCTTCAGCTGTGTGCCTGTTGACTACTAGAATCACATAAAGCAAGCAACTACAGGACACTGACATACCATATATTATCATCTTCAAAGAACTTACACAAATGTAACTTGTATGTGCAAACACAAGAAACCCAACAATTAATAGGTAGAATAGAACAGAATTTATTTACCTACCATGGATACTTCATAGTACAAGCCAAGGATGTGGAATACATCATAATATGAACACCAACATTTAGTACAAATGAAACTACAAACTTGTTGCAGCTATTTATGCAACTATTTACAATATTTATCATATTTAATAATTTTCAAATTAAGTGAATCTTCTACAGAACAGAAGGAGTGAAGAAAAGTCAATCTTTCAATGCTAGCTAAAGTACTTTTATATCATAATCTGAACTTTTATGCTAGAAGGTAGAGTATTGATAACATGATTCCTGCACAGTGAGTCATGTTTATGCCCTGTATTTAAACTACATGTGTCAGAATTTGATTGAAACTTCTCCATGTTGTCCACAACAAACAATAGTAACAAAAGTTTCACTCATAAGGGGACTGTACTCATGGAAAAGCAAGCTGCACTATGTTTCAGGACAATATAGTCAACGTGGTTAATCAATTTGTTGGCCAAGGAAGTTCGATGTTTATTCCTCTTCGATTATTTTATCAGCATAACCTATAATTAATAGGGCTTGTTTGTAGTAAATTTCATAAGGTTTATTTTGTCATAATTTAATGCAAGCTTTATTGGCTTTTTCAGGTTAGCAAAGAGTAATTAACGGTGCTCTTAAAAGACTTAAATACAATGCACTGAAATACTGGCTATAGATCTTCACTTCTGGAAGGGAAATATTTCGCAAATCTTTTAAGAAAAAGGCGGGCGCGGCGGAACCTACCACATACGTACAATGAACTTGCTTATAGAAACCAAAACTTTGAAATCTACATACGTGAACGCCACCTGTTGTATGTTTGATGAACTATTATAAAATCGTGTGGGATAGGCCTACAAAACTTTGAAAACTTTTGCCAATTGGAAACATGGGACGTTCTAAGTAGCTTTCGTTAATAATGAAGCAATATCTCCTTTCTACCATCAGAAAGAGTTCACTGTAACACATACAAACACTCTTTTACGTTCATAAAGGCTTCTATAACCTAAATTATATGTTTCTTGACATCTATATACCCTGACAACTCGGTCCCAAATTGTATCTTTTAATTGTAGCCTATGCTAACCTATAATTGTGTACAAATCACAAAATGACAATATTTACTCACCCTTTCCTTCCTTTATTTCATCAGATGACGATACGGGGTCGGAATTTCTTTTATGATGTTGAAAAGTTGTCACACTGACCACTAATGTCTCACTCGTTTCGGCCATTTTTAGTTTGTACGGAAACTTCCTAATTTGGAACAAAACTTTGCTCGGAGTTTAGCGAGAAAAACCGATGTCTAGCTTACATTCACAACGAACCAGCCGATGCCATCTATGAATTGAAACTGAAAGCAATATCAATTACCCTTGAACTTAAGCCACTTTTACAACACATTTCATTACAAGAACTCCAACATAAGTACATTAACAACAAATTTGGGAAGCACAACGATTTATAAAAAGCTGTTAGAAATATTAAAATTAATATTTAAAATATATAAACTACGAAAGTTGTCTGTGAAAATATTGATACTGGACCTGTAAATGGTTGTTCTTGATTGAACTAGACACTGAAACATATGTGGCGACATCTTCGAAATAGTGTTACGTACTACAAATTGCCGTCACAGTGGCTGCGCGGTCTGAGGCGTGGGCCTTGTGCCGCTTGTACACTGTGAGGTTCGAATCCCACTCAAGGCATGGATGTTTGTCCGCGTCTTTCTGTGTTGTACTGTCCTGTGTACAGGTAGAGGCCTTGCGACGGGTTAATCACTCGTCCAAGGAGTCTTACCAACAGTCTAATAGATGAAATCCAACGAATGTTGGGACCCGCAGATGCTCAAGGCACTGAAGAATGGGTCGCCTAAGTATCCTAAGTACTACGAATTACATACGATATTAGTCACAACTCATGTCAGATGTCATGGTCTACTCCCTATTAATCCTTATCAAGGGTAGAAAACGGTGGAACAGATGAAATAACAAATTACATATTCAGTGATTACAAACTGGTATAGGTATTTATGATTAGGTCATCTCTGGTATGGTCGGTTAAATGTGACCACCGTTATTTCCTCCCTAAGCGTATGTTAATTTTGAGGAAATGTATGGACAATATAAAACAAAAATAAATTAAGCATTCGGGTATTCCAATAACATTCGCATCATCATAATAATTATTACACATTTATATACTTCAATGCTGGGTTCGAGAATCAAGCAGAGTTTTGTACACTGGAGTAGGTGGTATTTGTATTAGTCACAGATTTATTTGGGTTTACAAGAAACGATTTATCAAATGAAAAGAGTATCATACGATTTGTTCACCACTATGACCAACATAAAATTATTTCACTCCATTGTGCAAGTGACAGAAAAATACTGAAATATGTCTAGATAATAAATATAACTCAACAATACTTGTACTTTCACACACAAGAAGATACCCTATCATGAACAGCCACTTTCCACATACAAGATGGAATTGTCTGTGTTGAAACTAAAAGTATATATGTAGACTGACAATGAAAAAGTTTTGTTTTGTTTTTGCATCCAGTGTTTCATTTCATAATCCCATTTTAAGAAATGTGGGGAAAACCTCAAGAGGTCCTGCTGGCAAATGCACTGTGGTATGTAAGATTCAAATACTTTTACATACATTCTTGTGCATTTGTGACATGTCTGATGATTATCAGCATAACATATAAGTGCTTTGTAAGAATATTATCAAATGGCAAGTACATGGTTATGAGTTAAAGTACTACCTCCTTTCTTGCTTTACTTCTTTCACTTCACTAGCCTTGATGGTATTGTCCGATTGTGTAACATTCTATATTAAAATCTATGTCTTATAAGTCATTCTCCACAGGTATAATAAAGGAACAAAAATGTGGATACAAAAAAACGAAATTTATAATTCTTATATTTTTATGTATTATAATCAAGTTTGTAATTAATACATTTTTATTTAGATGAAGATACACATAGTCATTGAAGAGAGTATTTAAATTTCATTGTCTATTCAGTATTCCACCAGAAGAAATACCAACTGTATCAAATTATATGTAGTGTTGCAAAAGTTTGAGGTTATATCTGACAAATTGAATGTACTTGGAATCTGTACTAGTGAACATTATCACAGAAATGGATTACTGATATTTACCATTTAATATTATATTTATTGATTTATAGTTTTTGCAAGCTGCTCTGAATAAACTGAAGCGTTTCATAGAAAGTAGGTGCCTTAAGCAGATTACTTTTGATCATGCATTTGTAAGATACAAATCTGATATTCCTGAAATGACAACTTTTTGTATTAAGATTCCAAAATACATATATTGTATTGAATTGTTATTTAAAAACATTATTTCCTTTTTTTATCATACACAAATAAATGATATAAGTAATGACCACTCAACCTAGAGTTTAGCAGTTATGCAGATGTTAATGGATTGGAATATACTTGATCAGTGTGTGAACAACTGTCAGGTTTCCAGCACATACATTACCATCGCTACACTAACATTTTTATTAGACTGAGCTTGATGCATATATAATAGATGTGCCTTGTATGAAGTTTCATAAAAATCTGCCAAATTGCTTGAACGATATTTGTATTTGCTTATTTGGACCCATAAAATGAATTAGAATGAATGAAACTTGTACCTTACCATGCATTACAGTATCAAATTTCATGTTTGATTAAAGTCCATCCAGTCATTCAAAACATAACATTAATGTTCATTCAGGTCCTAAAATAAAGTGGCTCTGAAGGTGAAGTAAAATACATGAAATATATAGGTGGTAATACTCATATGAAAGGGGTGTCATATGACAAGTTTCATCTTCTTACAGAGTCTTGTTACTACCAGACTAAATTTGGAAACCAAATAGACCTAATAACCTGTGGTTTTAGATTTTATTAATGTGCCTGAAAATATGTCATTGCAGTCAAAGTCTTTTTGCAGGAAAATATATTCCTTTCTTGATATTTCTTGAATTGGTGTCATTCTCTGGCTTGAAGCTTACATTATTCAAGAGATGAGGGAACTGTGGTGATGTGAATTATGCTGAGGTTCAGTTTTAGAAATGTTTTTATGTTATTGATGTTAAAGGTGAATTGACTATAGATCAGTGGTTCCAACACTCCACAAACCTCTTTCTTAAAAATCAAAATAAATATCCCCAACCTTCCATAATTTACATTTTCTCTAAGAATTTTCCCCTTATGTGTTTCTCTGTCTTTCTCATACGGCTGATACTCATTCAGCTAAATATTTATATAGTGTTTCACAAATTATTTTACTTTTGGAAGTAACTGATATGAAGAAATACATAACTATACATCTCAACTCTACAGTTCATCCCTGCAAATGTTCACATTGACAAATATATTTACAAGAAACTGAGACACATGAATGAACTCAGCTACAACTTACAACAGAGAATGTGTATATATACAAAGATGACCATTTAAGGCCAAAACATGTAGTGAATTTTAAATAAACATTTAAACTGTAATCAAGAAGTGTTGTGTAGATGGACTATCAACACACAACAGGACTGCATCTGATAAAACTTGTTAATGAACATAAAATAAGCAAACAAACAAACTATTAAACACTATAAAAAAGACATTGTGTAATAGTTTGTTTGTTTGCATATTTTATATTCTAATACACTACATGGTATGCAAAGTTTTAAGATTGTTAATGAACGTTTTGATTAAATGATTTACAGTTTTTGTGGTTGGCTTTTTTATTAACTGTGCTCAATGTTCAGAATTCATGACCTGTAGTATGTAGGTTTCATGGCAGTTTTAGCTAATGTTGTGTTCTAGTGGGAAGCATTTCACAGTATTTTGGAGCCCCTGATGTCAATTATTGGCCCAGGGTCCAGCTATCCTGACTAAAGATTTTGTAGTTTTTAATAAAATTCTCCAGACAGATGCCTTAAATAAGGCCGTAATACCCATTATAATTAATTATTCACAAATTGCTGTTATTTCATGCAACTGAAAGCATCATTAAACAGACATCATTTTGTGGTGGGCAATTATCGAAACAGTGACAAGTTTTGCTGCCTTGAAGATACAGATAGACGAGTTCTTCGAAACGTCAGTATATTAACCAGATTGTGGTGTTACTGCCGAAAAATGGAAATAGTTTATTCTCAATGGTACATTCCCGAAATGTGAGCTGGGGTAGCTCAGTCAGTGTAGTGACTGAGTACGGAATGGGCGACCGGAGTTCTACAGGGATTTTTCCTCTAGCCCCTGGATCATAAACAGCTGCCTGTTCAGTGGTTATCAGCTCTTTTGCTTTTTTACGTGAATGAAATGATGTAGTAAATGTGACGTAACTCCAGTCTAGTGCAAAGTATTGCCTTCCATCATTTAAAATGCTTTAAATCGAAGCCGCTAGATGGCTGTAGTAGTTCTACCATCTTACGACAACATCTGTTGGAGGCACATCAGAGTGCGCTGAAATCTGTATAAAGATAGTTGAGGTGGCAGAATGCGTCTTTGTTGGTATTACATGTTCCACATGTTTCCCATATTATAATGGCTTCCACGCCTTGTCGAAACATGCGCTGTCCGTATGAATGTAAAAAGTCGTACCAAATGATTTAAGGCAAAATAGCTAAAGTGTTATTACGTACGTTCTTCAGTGTTTTTCTGATTGTTCTGTGTTTATAAAACTGCTTGATATGCTGAAACTGATTTGTGAAATTGTACGAATTGTTAAACATTTAAAATGAGGAAACATTAAAATTTGCATGTACGTTTTACAATTTTTCCTTTCATTTTCTGTTTGCTGTGATGTATTCTAGAACCATCTTAGACGACGTCTTACCCCTTAATCTTTTCGCCTATTCTGCGTGACTGAACAGAGGGTGAGCTGGGGTTGAGATTCCCTCCCCCGCATTTCGTATGCAGCTGTACGCGTATACCAGCGTAGTATACTGCTGCGCTAGCTTCAGCTTTGAAGTCGAAGCTCTTCTAAATAATATTTAATTTTTACCTATTCCTTTCAGAAGATAAATTGGAGAAAATTGCCATCCAGTTTATATACTTTACACCGTTGTCACTATTATTATTACTAAAACGCACGAACATTTGTTTTAAAAATTTTCTTTCTTCGATA
Source organism: Zootermopsis nevadensis (assembly GCF_000696155.1). The sequence goes on along the minus strand of NW_019059700.1, from coordinate 786,651 downwards.
CTAATTCATTTATTTATCGGAAACTGAGAAAACAACATAGTTTGTAATAAAGGGCTTTGCAGTTGTATCGATTTCTGCTACAAACTAACGAATAAATGCAGTTAGGCCGAAATCATTTTGAAATGTCCTTTAACTTGTTAATTTCAAGGAAAATTGCAACTTTACAAATCATGCTCTCGTTTTGAGTAACGTAAATCCATAACACTATAATCCGTCCATCGGTTGTCGAGTTGAATTATGGGGGCAGGCGTACAGACGGATAGCCATGCAAATATACTTAGCCCTATATGCGTCCATTTCTTGCCCATCGTGAGAGGAACACACAATCACCAACTTCATAAAGTACATTCCTTCTTTATAAGCGGAGATTCATTCAAGTAGTCAAGAATTCAAGACCTTTATGAAACTCAAAAATCCATTAAGGAGGGATTTAAGCTTCAGCGGAACACAATTTTACCTTATCAACCAAATAATATTTTGGCGAGTGACATATATTGTAAGAAGATGGTTGTCTCCTGGGTTGTTACACCATGTAATCTGGAAGAAGTTTACCGACGTTTCAGAGGTCCTTGCTGTCTCCATCATCAGGGCGCCGTGGAAACCTCAAATCCAACACATTAGTAGGCACTATCGCTCTACTGATCGATGTTCAAAATCGAATTAATCCAGTCACGGTTGTATTTGTTTAGGGCCCATTTTAACACCACACGCGCCAGTACTGATCTGTTCGCCCTTCATAACAGCCGCTCTTCAGTTCTTAGAATATTCTGTTGTTTGTGCTATACTTATAATAATTTACAGCACTAATAACCCCATTTTTCTCTAATATTAATATGAATCTGGAATCAGTGGCCATCAGAATACATGACTAAAGATAATTTATGCATAATCTTCACTAATGGATTTATAAGTGATTTACGTCTATGAAGACCGTGTCCATTAGCCTCGTTAGGTCGGGTTGAATATGAACTATTAGGTGGTTTAAAATGCAATGACTTTTGTAAGGGCATTTCGTAGTTGAGGTCCGCAGTGGCCGCGCGATCTGAGGCGTGGGCCTTTTGCCGCTTGGTCGCTGGGACCGTGGGTTCGAATCTCACTCAAGCCATGGATATTTATCCACGTTTCTCTGTGTTGTGCTGTCCTGTGTACAGGTAGAGGCCTTGCGATGGGCCGATCCCTCGTCCAAGGAGTCCTACCGAATGTCTATAGATCGAGCCAACGAAAAGTTGGGACCCGCAGTGTCCAGGCACTTGAAGAACGGGTCGTTCCCAGTATCCCAGTATTTCGCAGTTTTATTACTGAAGGTTACAGGCATCCGGGGGTGGGAACGAAGGGCAGTTGCCAATGAAACAGTACATATTTCCAGTTTCATTCTTAATGTCTATGTCTACATTGACATGAAAAAGCGAATTACAGACAATATCGTTTAATGCGTTAGTTCTTAGATTTTTTAAATGGAACAATATGCGCCAAAAATCAAAACCGAAATTCTAAGATTCCAAGCCAACAATTTAACTGAAGTTATACACATTGTCCTATACTGTCTTACACTCTACTATACATTTTCTAAATATTCATATGTTATTACGTGTTACAGAAAGTGTTAACATAATTGTATTACAAGTATTAAGAGTGGTTATTCTTTGGAAAAAAGAAGCGAAAGAGTTCACATAGACTCGAATTCAAAAACGTTTTTGTTTTTTCCAAAACTTCTGCTATCCAATAGTACTTTTACACACAGCAATAGACAACGGACGGACGGAACGAAATTTTAAGATTATAGCTGACACATTTGGCTAACAGAGTAAATTTATACTAATGCATATTATGCAAGAGAAATATACGTCTGTCACTAAGTTGTAAGTTATAAGTAGCCTATTAATTTACAATTCGTACAGCTTCTTTTTAAAGGCGAAAGAGTTTAAAGGATAAAAGACATTGATTATTTTCATAATTCCCTTTTAATGTCAATTTCACGACTTGTCGCACAAAAGGAATGAAAGACAGATAGAAAAAAATGGGTCTGGCAAAGTAAGTGAAGGCATGTGGGTGAACTGGATAGTTATTGTAAGATATAATATTACTTATGTTTAGATTTAAGGTCGTTACTAGACATTATATAGGCAATAAGGTTAATAAACAGCGTGCTTTGCAATGTGCTTCATGTTAGAGATCTCAAATTTTATGTCCAGATACGTACTGTATTGTGTTTTGGACGTTTCTGGTGTCTGGCTGTGTACAGTCCTGCTTGCATGAATATCAAAAGACCCCCGTTCCACTTTACAAGAATCACCACATACGGTATAATTTGTGGAACGTACTGTACACATGTCTGTCGTCTGTCTCTAGCGCCAGTCCTTCCATCCGATTAGCGGGTTGCACGCGAAATAAATTGCTCAGACCCTTCATGAATGCACGATTGAACGTATCAGCAATTGACACGGGGTAAACGAGACGGGAAGTTTAATAGATCAATTATACTGTATGAAACAAGTGTCGTGTAAGAACACGGGTGGAAATTTCTGTAGAGGAGGTTTTAACAGCGCGATTTGCGAACATGATCGAAGATTGAAATTTACACATCCTTTACTTGAGCTTTGTTGTGTGTATGATTTTACGTTAATCACATAAAGCTTCTTCATGACAGTCGCAGTTGCATACTCCGTACCCAGAAAGTCCCGATTTCGATTTTTATCCTGGAGACTGGCTATTGTGATTTTTGGGTTTAGTGGTTCGCTTTGTCAATGTGAGCATATACTAGGACAGTCCTCTGAAACAGACCAAACCTGCTTATATCCACTTTACTTACTTTGATACTTTAACGACCCGTTCTTCAAGTGCCTGAGCACTGCGGGTCCCAACTTTTCGTTGGCTTGATATATAGACATTCGGTAGGACTCCTTGGACGAGGGATCGGCCCATCGCAAGGCCTCTACCTTCACACAGGACAGCACAACAGAGAAAAACGCGGACAAACATTATATGGCTTGAGTGGGATTTGAACCCACGGTCGCAGTGACCAAGCGGCACAAGGCCCACGCCTCAGACCGCGGATTATATCCACACACTTTATAATTTGTCGTTCAGAACCATTTGCTCTTTGACACTGTATAACTAGAGTAGCTCAGATCGTGTTGCTAAATAAACGAGACTCACTCAGTCATGTAGATTTTATATGGAATCACTCAATCGTGTAAAGGAAAACCACTAACTAAGAAAAAGCGGGAACTAATGACTGGCTTGTTTTCTGAATGGGAATGATTTCAATAACGTGATTGGTTGCATGAATTTAATACAGATTTTTATGCTATTGCCAATGTTAGGCTTGATTGACTGTTAAGGTAATTTGACGACTTTGTCTCACGTGTGTAGGTCATATAGCCTCGGATGTGATACGACAATGGCCTCAAGTGGTGAGCAGACATTGATTTGGAAGGAAGCATTTGGGCCGCCTTTCAAGCTGCTGCGCCGAATTGACAAGTCGTTGGAGTTATCGGTGAGTAAAATTTTATTTAATATGATCATAATTTTATTTACTCTTCTATGCAGGTGTCTTGACTACACTGCATCACGACCCGAAAAAACGTATTTTTTTAACAGCAGTGAAAACATCAAATCTGATTGCCAATGAAAATTTTTATGTTGAAGTTATATCTTTTTATGTAATAAAACAGAGGGAAAACACTTAACATCATAAAACATTATTTTCAAAACTTCCCACCGTGTACTGTACGTATATTTGATTTGTAACACGATTGAAGGAATGAAACCTTACATTTTTATTATACAGTTGACAAATGAAAAGTTGGTATTTATTGTGTAATGGAAAAGGAAACATGACTTACATTATTAGTTTGTGATGTCGTGGGTTGCGACACAATATAATCATATAGAGTGTTACCAGCATGTCCCATTTACCCTGAGTATGGTGGCAACAGTTTCCTCTTAAACATTGATAATGACGTGTAGTAGCTCAGAACAGAATATTGAATTGCCACCGTGGAATCCTCAAACTTATGGAATATATTTAAAATTTGTACATTATTTATGAGGAATCCAACTTCCAAATTACTCAAACACTGAAATCAAAATTTAGATGCTAGTCGGTTTCGAAATATGTTTGATTCTATTAGACCACAGCAATCGGGACACTTGCCCCGTTTTGAAATTTACTAATGACGTAAACTGGATTCTCAAAAATAAATTGAATGTTTTATTCGTCATATTCTACAACTCTATCAACAGGTGAACTTTGTTTCCAAACTATTTTTCTGTTAGAGCCACAAAACTGTTGCTTTACTCAATTTAAAGTTGGAGAGTTGATTTCTGTTGGGTTGGAATACCAGCTTTTTAATTGCCTTCACGTGTCAGTCTACCGCGAAGATTATTTAACAGGTATTTGTAGAATAAATGAACATCACTTAAAATGGCTTTGTCCACAGAAACTGAAATACATATCCTTTAGTTGCTGTAGTGAGAGACCAGTTTTAAACTAATCATTTACCCAACAACTATAAATTACGCGCTCAAAAAACAAGGACAAACAATTAACTGGAAGGTGACATAAATCCGTAGCGATGTGATATGTAGATTTATTTAATTATAAACTTTTCTCTTGTTCAATAAGAACTATAAGCCAACTGCATATATAAAATAAAAATGACATAAAATTAGGATTTTTTTACTGTGTAATAGAAATTATTGGTTTAATTCCTCATTTGCCACTTCCACCTACACCCTCTCAAAATATATGTGAATTATTTTCGGCCTAATAAAACACATGTAGTTTAATAGCCTAGGATCGAACCCACGTCTGTACGCTATGTTAGCGATAAACCGCCTGAATTGTGTACTGCAATTGATTTCAGACCTCAGTGGTCAGTTACTCCTGAACCATGAATGTTGTATCGATCACTGTTGTTAAGTGTGACTTTCATCTTTATTGATGAAGTTGACGCCCCAGTTCATTGTATGTGTTTTCGGAAATACCCTAAATACATCTAAATTAATTATCCTATGAAAAATTATAAACTCCTATCGCTTTTACGAGTTTGGTTAGATTAGATTGCGTTAGGTGTTCATCGCTTTTACGAGTTTGGTTAGATTAGGTTACGTTAGGTGTTTTAATTTTTCCTAGGACAAAGTAGTTTAGACGGATTTCAATTGTTTCCAGTAGCAGATAAAGTAATTGTGTTCCATGTATGTTGGCCATCACTGTATTAACAGTTTTCACTGCATTTTGCCCCAATTGGCTTTACATTACTAAGAATATCACAAGGTGTCACTGGTTATTCCCGATTTAGAGTCGCATCTCTATTCGCATTAACTGGAAAACTTCGTTTGATCCATTAAAGTGTATTCCCACGTGGCAGAAATCAGTTTGGAAGTATGGAACAGAATTGTATACTCATTAATTAAGGTCGTACAAGACATAGAGTACCGACCACTGGTCGATTGCAGCCAGGTTAACGAACTTGGCCTTTGGTCAAAATTCATCGCTGTAACATGTTCCAATTACGCTGAAGACTTCTCCAAAACCACTTGTCTTCCAAGTTTCCTTGCTGTTTGTTACAATTGTCTGTCTGTAGCCAAATTAAATAGTTGCTCGTTTTGTTAACGTAATTGAAACAAAGTTTTATAGAAGAATTAAAGTTAATTATTCTTACAGAGCTCATCTGCAAATAAGCCGCGAATCGAATGCGGATTTTGCGTAATTAAACGTTGGGAACCATTTCATCTTAGGGTAATTCATTTCAGGTAATTACCATAGTTAGTGAAAAAGTAGTGTTTTCCCAAAGAATGATTTGTATCTGAAGACTGATTTTAGAGACGCAGGTTTTCTGATTCTCAAGAATCCAGAAACTGACAAAACTGTTAAACGTTTTGATATGATGACGTAAGTTGAAAGTTTTCTGAACCGAAACAAATTTTAATTAACTGGGAAACTATCGAACTCAAAATAATAATTGAAATCCCTTCAGTGTCTGGGATATGAATTATGTGCGAAAAGAGAGTCTAGACCTCATTATTATGCGTTCATTTTATGAACTGTAAAAGTGTGATTGGGAATGAAGTCTAACGATGATAAACTTATTAATTTTTGCATTATTTGTCATGTAACGTTAGCGTTTCGAACTTAAAGCCATGAAGTATAGTTTTATAAAGCGCGACCTTTTACAGTGCGTTATAACAAACCATCGTTTCATGAATTGTATGATTTTAATAGACAGACTAATGAAATAAAGTTTTACCACTGATAATGACCTCTTGAGGCCGAAACGCTTTTGACACTAAGTGTTATTTAAAGTGTAAACAGTTTTGTTTGTGTGCATGATTTTATATATCAATACACTGCATGGTATGCAATGTTTTAAAACCTAAAATTTTGTACTTGAACAGATAGTGTTCTTGATTTCTTACTCAGTAATATTAGCTAAAAGTTAGGTACCACATCCTATTGTTCAGAATCTAAATGCTGCTGAGAATACACAAGCCCGTAACCCAACCGTGTTCTGTAGCACATTTGCTCGTTCAGTATGGACATCCCTTGTGCGAGAAACAGGGACTGTGTCTAGTTTAATTTGAAGAAAGTCTTTCGTTGTTTCTTGCGTTTAGGAAACATATCAAATCAGGAAAAAATTCTTGGTTAAGTTTGTGCTTGAGACTGGAAGCTTTAGACGTATAGAAGTAGAAAGTGTGGGAAGAACAGTAATACGGAGAGAAAAATGAAACTCCTTTTGGCACGAATTCTAAAAGAAAGTAGAAAGAATTCTACCAAATCAAATTGAGATTTAAAATTTTACATATTTTACATATCCCAGAAGGAGGGTAAGCATATAGAGAATCCTTGAATGTGTTCGCCATCACATCCCGGGAAGCCGTTTCGTCACAAACCTACATTCTGCTGTTAAAGTTCGCTCGTAGTCTCAGGACACACGCTCATGGCAAGAAAACATTATTTCAGCCTGTTTTGTAATGTGAGGTGTACGTAAGACAAAGCAATTGTCCACTGAAATCGAGAAACTTTGCGTCGCCGTGTAGGAGCTCCCAGGCTCAGGGACTGACCATAGTGACTGAGGTCCCTCGTTATACCCAGGAGAATATTGGAATATTGCATTAAAATAGGCCACGACTGTCGTCTCAGTCCTTCCTAATCCGTTGTTCCCAGCTGTCCTCCCATTTGAAAGCGTCGTTAAATAAATTTCGATGCTGAACAGTTATAAATTACTATTAACCTTCAGCTCTCGGCTCGTTAGTTATTTAACAGCACTGTATAAGTGTCAAGTTTGTTCAACGTAGAATCAGGTGAGTGGATATTTCGCCGATGCCTGGGTAAAGGAATTTAAACCCAGAAATTACAACGGAAATATAATTGCTGCTTTGCGGAGTATATTTCATAATGTTTGTAATTTAGCAAACTAACATGCGTAAATTTTATGTATTTTGTTAAAAATAAATTTGAGTTATGAAAACTTCCCGAAAATTTTGTATCGTTTCGCGAATTTTTAAAGACATACAATTTTGCCTTGGCACGAACAAGCTATGCTCGGTGAAATTAGAAGGATCTATCTGTTTCAGTTTTGTCTAAAAGGTACTACGATATATTTCAGTCAGGAAAGTTGGTGCCTCAGCTAACTTTCGAGCTAGATACCTTTCAAATGTGAGTCAAACGAGTTACCGCTGTATTTCAGTTATTCGTCTTTGTACATGTAGCTAAGCCAACAAATTCGAAGTAGAAACTAATTAGCGAGCCAGTCACATTGCCACTATGCGAGTGGTATATGTGTGTCACATTGCTGTGTCTCCTTTACTGCCTAATGTAAGTGCATCTCTTTTACGTCATCGACAACTGAACAACAGCCAGACATTTACAAGTGTTTATTTCCTTCTTTAACAGTTTGTTTGGCTGCACTAAAAAAATCAGACTTCTTTATCATCTATGAACTACTTATACGTTTTTATTGAAGACATGATTTAGACCAGCTCCTTCAAGCACAATTCTCTTTGGGAAACCAATATTTTATAAACTTGTTAAGAAATTATCCGCCTGTTATAGAACCCCGGTCCTATCCTTAACCAGATGAATCCAGTCCTCGGCATCATTCTATTTTTCTTAGATCCGTTTTAATATTATCCTGCCCTACGCAGGTCTGCAAAGGTTTTGTCCCCTTTAGATTTTTTCAACAATAATGGCTTTCTAATTTTTATAATGTGTTCTGCATGCCCATCCTTCTCAGCTGACTTGCTATCCACCAAAAACAATATTTTGTGAAGAAGACGAATTATGAATCTCCTCATTGTATGTTTAAAATTGTCCTCCCTTTTGTCACTTCCTCTCTTTTATGACCAGGTATTATATTACGTATATATGATAATCAAATTTTGTTACGGATGCCTCGTGGAAAGAGACCTCTAGAGAGATAAAAGGGAATTAAAGGTACAGGTAGTGAGATATGACCAATTATTACCTGCTATTGTCGCTTCCTCTAATGCGAGCTACTTTTTCCAGCTGAACATCTCTGTGTCCTATAACAAGGAGTCAGACATATATTCAGAAGTGAAAATGAACTATTTTGCATACATGGACGGACGGACAGATTCGGTGTAGATAATTCGCGGTTAACTCTGAAATCGACGACATTGCTATCCGCACCATCATTTCCCATACCTCCTCCTTTGCTGCGTCATTTAATGTGTTTAATCTTATTGTTCTTTACTGCTGAGTAAGAATTTATGTAACTGCTTTGCCTTTCCTTCTGCAAATGGACGAAAAGCACAATTTAGTAATTGGAGCTGCGTGGTCATGAATCTTCGTCTGGACAACCGACCTACAGCTCTCTGTTGTGACGAGGGTTCGTATTTACTGGCCATCCGATTCTACAGTTGCTGCAATATTGACTGGGGAGAAAGTTACATCTGCAGCACACCGCAAAGCCATTTATATTTACTAAAGTAGCCACGGTCAATATAATGCGTCTAGTGTACAGAAATGTGATAAAATACAACTTAGTATGATTATCTGGTGTTTAGATGCGAGAGTTAAAAGAGTAATTCTCTAAAATTTGTTTTTTTTAACCTCGCTAACAATAATATTATAAAATGCGATGGACCCACTGTGCAGCTTTAAAGCCTCCTTATAATCACTAGGGAATGTGCGTCATTCATCCAATAAATTGTGCGGTTATTAACCAACAAGAATAGAATGACTACTCCAATGGAAATTTCGAAATGCATAATTTGCGACTTCGTAATGCTGTACAATCTGTGTCCATTTATTTTAGATTAAAATAAATTGATTCGTTTCCTTAATTTCTTCCATTAATTCAGTTTTCTTGTAGCAGAAATGAGGGCTAAAATTCATAATGTAGTTTAATGTTGATGAAAGGTACAAGAGAAAAGAAGAATTAATTATTTTATTTTTATTTCGTTAAATAATCACCATGCCAAAAAATGTTAAAGTAAAATTTGTAGAGATATTAACACATGAACATACATTCTCGTAAGCAAGTGGGTTCTTTCACCAGACTTGCGGGAGAGGGGAAGATCCAATGTCAGGCCAAACCCACTAGGATCGGAACTCCGTGGATGTAGAGAAACGGATGGTACTTCAGATTTCTGATACACAATTAAGAATAAATATTTTTTATTGTGTATACTATTGAGAATTTTATAGGTTATTTATGAACTAACGTCGTATGACTCTTCAAATTTTGTGAGAATGAACATTAAGAATGACGGGCTTTTAAGATGTACCTTTATAATAAAGACTATATTTATTGGTTTATTCAGTGTGTTTTTGTCGCTGTTATGGTAGTATAGTAAGGTACATAATTTACTGCGATGCCTTTCTCCTACCACATTTCTGCGGAACTGATGAAGCTAGCACATTTGTAATTTCCAATTAGTTTGATACTGGGAACCTATACTGGTCTACTCATCCGTTAGCACGGTAAGAATATAAATTTTTCGTCAGTGAATTTGTATGACATACAAGTTTCTTTTCCTTTGAAGGATGATCGGATTTGGCTGTCAGCTGGAACGTGACTCGTTAATTATGTACGGTCCCTAGTGACATATTTGTCTTCTCACAGGCTTTTGCGTGTTCGGAAACGAACTTCTCTCTCGACGTCTGCACTCTTGTTTTCTGCCTCCATTTTCTTGCTTATCTACATTCTCCAATTTCTTGAAACAAATCTTTCCTTCTTCCTTGCTTTCAACATATCGCTTTCCTTATTTCTGTCTTCATTGTGCAGATTTTTATTATCTCTGCAAGTGATTGTTCTCTTTAAATAGGAAGGGTCTGTCTTGAACCTAATTTATGCGAGACTTCACTATTGTTTCCCTGTCTTAAATACACAGGAACCGTAAGTTCCCATTTTCATTAGTTGATTAATTACATCGCTGTTAAACGTATATAACGGAAATGATACTTTAGTAGTGGGGTCTATCTAGAATTTCCTACTCTGTCGGCGAAGATGCTGTACCAATATCAATATTAGCCCAACAGAAAAGTGTACCCATTTTAGTAAAAGTATCCCCTCTGTAAGTTTCTTTTTCCAGCTGTGGATGTGTTTGGTACTTAATCACGACAATGCTCTGTAATACTGATTAGGTTTTAAAAAGACTGCTTTATAATTTCCCATGGCGGTTCATATGAGAAGGAACATTTGTCTTATTTTCTGGGAAGGAACAGTGCAAAAGTGTAATCTGATTCTAATTTGATTATTGATATTTTATCGACAAAAACGACATATCTACTTCGTTAGTATCAAACACAAATAACTTATTACAGTAGAAAACTCCACTGCTAACATATTTTTACTACACCATAAAATATCATGACTAAAGTAAAATAGGAATTCTAAACAAAGAGCCTAATATTCACTCAAAGCAATGAAAACGAAGACATCCAAGAGAATGTTTGTAATATTTGTGATACGCCAAATAGCCATATATATATATATAGGAAGGAAATATATTGTTTGTTGCTGTAACAAGTTCATCATGATCAGCTGAAAGACGAACATTTACCATCTGTAGAAAATCAGTAAAATCAAACTCCCTTATGAGATTTTTAACAATGTCGAAACCTTTAAGTAATAATAATTACTCTAGATCAATAGACCATACTGTGTAAGTACGTAATAGTCGGTTATATACCAAAGAACTATAACAAAACTGTTGTCAATATTTTCTGCTAATTCGATCACCTTTTTATAAATTTAATTCTATTTGGCTTAGTTTAGTCATTTAATACATATTAACCATACAAATCACTACAACCGCACCGTCTCAGAGTATGAGATTTCTATATTCTTGCTAGAACCATAAATCTCTCGAACTTTAAACTTCGCCTCCAACTAAGAAATAATCACCTCTCATCTTATTATTTTTGTACTTCCCTGCTTTATGCTTCTCCTGAAGTCATCTCCCTCACTTTCTTTTCAGTGTAAGTAATGACGTGGAATAATCAGTATTAATCATTTTCCCTTGTTTAGGAGAACTTCTTGTAATTTAATTACAGAATGTCGGCGAACCCTTGTTATGCGACCACATTTCTCATATCCCTCCATGTCATCGGACGACCCCAGTAGTCTATATCCTTGTTAGTAAAGGTAATTAGCGTACAACCGCTGCTTTCAAGATACGTATCTGCTAATTCTGAACGCCATTTTAACTTAACAGGATATATTCTGCACAAACTGTTTTGAGAAATTACGGTTATTATTTTGATTCTGCTGTATATTCTAGACAGACTGAATAAAGCAAGCAACTTACACCAGAGAACGTTTACGTAAAGAAAGAAAAAGAGAGAAAGATGGATACTTGCGTTTATCAGACCATGCGTTAACAAGGTCCATAAAAGTATTTCAAACCGCTTCAGTCCTTCGAAAATAAATTGAAGCGAGGGGCAAACAAACACACTTTATGTTTGTGTGTTTGATGTGAATACAGCTCATATCGTGTTAGTCTGGCTGGTGGAAATCAACATTAAAAGGTAATATTGTATAAGGACGGTGGTGATGAAATAAGACATTCCATTGGAACTTTCACGTTCTGGGAAAAGTGACGGATTACCTGGGCAGCTACAAACACGTGATACAAATAGTACCTGAAAAGGGGATACCACTTGGGAGGCCTGGACGTACATGGGAGGATGGTATTTTAAAGAAATACAATATGAGGATGTGAACTAGATTAATCTGTGTGAGTGGTGGTTTCTTGTGAAGACGGTAATGAATATTAGTATTCCATAAATGGTGGGGTGTTTCTTGACCATCTAAGCGACAATCGATCTGCATTGAACACTACATGTCGAGTGCATGCATATCTTTTTACACATTCGTTGAATCCAAACCAAGATTTTTTCGTCTACGAACTAACAATAACTAACGTAAAGCCGTGTTTTCTGTAGGTGTAGATAGACACTCTACGAAAGTAAGTGTGGTAGCAGTTTCCCTAACAGTTCACATCGACTACGAATAAAACAGTGAAGCGGCGAGCAAAATCTAGTTTAACTCGTCTATATATTTAAAGACGTCATTTCATCTGAATTATTTTTCTCTTATGAAAGGCTGACCAGTCGATCTTTCGGATGACTATATATGTATTTTCTCTACCCCCAGAAATTAGTTGTCTGACCAGTAAGCGAAAGATAAAATCTGCAAGGCAATTTCACCGACTTAACATTTTATTCTACAAATCTTACATTATCCAAGAAATCTGATCACTACACACAAGATTATTCACGTGCCGTGGCAATGGTTATGTTGGTGAATGGTGATTAAATTGTTGGAATAAGAGAAACTTGTTGCGGTGAATAGACAAGATAACAATTAATAAAATAGAGAGGAAAAACCGAAGCGAATAAATGTAAGAAGCATGAAGTTGAAATTATTTATCTTGTTCAAAATTAAAACAAACATATTTCAAAACATTAGTTTCATAAATGGAACCGAAATTTTTGTGATATACAACAGAACGAAGCTTCTGAAATCAAAGAGCCTTTGATGAGAAGAAAACTGATTTCTTGAAGGTCCAACGTGCTCATTTTAGAATTTAAATTGCTGTATAAAGTCTGAAACGTTTATTCATTGTTAAATACCATAGTTTAATATTTAGATTTAAACTTTTATGATAGTGCACTAAATTTGTTTGTTGAAACACAATTTTGCTTTATTACGTTTAAAGTCGGTTATTAGAATTTAATGCGTTCTCTAATTTATTATACATTATTTATATTTGTATGGGATATAGTTATGACATGCGGTGATACAATGAAACCAATTTGTACATTTTAGTTAGTTTTATTTATACGACAAACAAGTTTGCAATGATGATGGTGACAAAATACATATACATCAAGCTGCACTATTATTTTTAATATGCAATATTAATTGTTGGAGTTCAAATTAAATGAAAATGTAGTCAGATATTTTTTTTGTGATATCTAAATTATACTGATACACGGACGTTTGAGTTCAAATTATTTTAATTTTATGGTTTGAAACCAAAGTGTATGCAGCCAGTATCAGTGATGGTATGTGCAGCTGGAATAATCAATATACTTCAGATTTACGTAATGTCATACATATTTTTATTGCACAAATGCCACTTGTAGACACGGCTTCTGCTGAACTACAACTTGTAAACTATATATTAGATTAAGAGAATATAATGTGACTTTACATATATATATATGTCACAGGTTTTAGTTAGACATATACGCGTGAAAAATAATAAAAAACGAAGAAATAAATGTACGAACCAACAACAACAAAATATATAGACGTAATAAAGTAAATGAGAAAATAATAATTGGCAGTGGAAATTGTCATATTACACATTCACACTGTTCTTGTGGAGCAAATGACATCGTTGCCTGTAATTTCGGTTCCTGGGTTCGAGCTACTGGTTTGGCCCATTTTAATGACGTTTCAGCTACGCTCACATTGCGTCCCTCGACGTACGCAGCGGATAAGATTAACAGCTATTGTCAACGAAGAAGAAGAAACGATATATCAGATGCACGTATTTCTGCGTTAACATGTTTCGAAAGACGCTTTATTTTAGAAACTTTTTTTTGACATGTTTAAAGCTTATGACTGCTATTGTAAATAACAGCATTTATTTAAGCTTTTAAATAAAAGATTCTAAAATAATCGATTTTATAATTCAGCTACAGTACTGCTTTTAGTGAAAGAAGGAAAGGGAGAAATTTTTGCTTTCAAAATTTACAATGGATAACATCAATCAATGTTCAGATCTGTGGATTGATGAACGCTATTTGGTAGAGACAAAACTAGGAGCAAGGGGACTTGTGAGGGAGAGTACAGGAAGCAATTTTCTCTTTCTTCTGCTTTTGATTTATGTCGTCGAAGAGTTTAGGTTGTTGGCAAGCAGAGCTTGAAATTGATGCAAGATTCATCGATTCCCATCTATAGCTTCACCGTAGGATGGATGGATGACTGGTTGGATGGACGGCACAACAACAAAATACTCATACCCCTCGATTGTAAACCCCTTTCCTATCTGCCCCCCCCCCCGAATTTCCTACGCACAGTCATTAGGGTGCAGACTAGAGTGGCAACACTATATACATCCAGGACCTCAGAACTCGTAAACAGCACTTAGCTATGTGTGTGTGTGTGTACATGGGCACGGAGCAGCTCCAGAAATGGAGTCTTCCCCTCTTCCTTTGCTTTTCTTGGTAAAACTCCAGCTTGATCAATGCATGCTCATATCGAACTAAATGTTCTCATTAAAGTTCTTTGCTTAGTTTATCATTTTTCTCCTGTGAGTGATGGGAAGGAGTCGCTATGGAACTGTTCTGGAAGTGAAATCCACGACCACGCAGGGCTTTATACGACAGTCTGCAGGTTGCCATAGTTTAATTTAACGAAAAATAATCAAATATTTTTAATTGTGTCTTAAGATAAGGTAAATGTAAATTATGGGAGTTGGGGAGATAATGAAAGGAGGCTATCGTGGTCTATTTCAGCGAAATAATTTAATTTATATGCGGATAAAATAATTATAAGGAATTCTGCGGGACAGAATTCTAAGCTAGGAACATCCGAACACAAAGCAGGGCTGCTAACAACTATACAGAAACAGCAGAAGCTGTTTAGCGTGAAAGTAGGATTATGTACAGTCGAGAGGAACGTACTTGACGGGAAGCGGTCGTGTGTTTTCTCGTCATTTCAGTCTCTTTACCCAGTTCTCCAGCTGCAAAGATATCGTACAAATTTCAGACAAGACAGCTAGCCTGCGCCTTGCCTCTATGTGCGATGTTACATTCAGACACGTTGCATATAGGCGTACGGGATGTTTCGACAGTTGGCTCTAATCATCTCTTTAGGAATTGGCTGTCATAGGGTATACTTAACGTTAGAGACTAGATTAGTGGCGATGCTTGTGATTGAATAGGGGACATTCTGAACAACACGCCAGGTTTACTGCTTTAGTGGTTAGATCACTAAACTAGTATTCTAAAGGTCTCGGGTTCAAAACCAGCAGCCGTCACTTATCTAAAAAAATAATAAAACAGCTGTCAAGTAAAATGACAAACCAATCACTTGAAACGTATTGTATCATGTACGAAATATAGGTCTATCTGAGACAAAGGACTGTACCCAGCAATAATACTGGTATAATGAATTAACCATTGTCACAAACGTTTAGATGATAAATTGGATATTGGATGATGTAAGTAACGTTAAGGCGAAACCACAGTGATACTTTCGCAAGAAAACCCCGATGGGGTCACGACGGTCAAAGCTGACCATAGGGACTAAAACAAACAAACCAGTTACGTTAGCATCGCACGGAAACTTGTTTAATGAATAACGTGTTGCACTAGTAGAATGCTCGCAATGTCATTGCTACAAAAATTCGACAAATGCTACATTTCTTATCTGTCTTTGTAGTCCGAAAGCTTGTCATATGCCTGGTCATTCGATAACAATTTGGGGAAAAATTATTATTCCTAAACTAACATCTTAACCTGACCTCAAACAAGTTTATGACCTTGTTTCTCTGACCTCCCCGTTGATGTAAATAATTCTAGCGGTGAAGATGGCTGTCTTCTGGAATGTTACGCTGTGTAGTGTGGTAAGAACTTACCGACGTTTCAGAGATACTTACCGCCTCCAACATCAGGGCCATCAGGGAGGAATTGATTTGAGATAAGAAAACCGATCGGATAAGGCTCTCACTCGATCCTCACATTCTTCCCCATTGGTCCGGCCAAAACTTGGTAACCACTATTCAGAATGTAAACAAACTAGACCTGTAGGTCTGATACTAAGGCTGTAACTATTTCAAGGACTAGAGAGCCGACGGATTAAGCAATAAAACTCTTTTGGATTTTTGATGGTTGTTCATTATTCATTCACTAACAAAATCGAACGTAATGTTACTTGTAAGAAAAAACTTGCAGGCCTATGGATATGTCCCATGATCCTACAGGCTAACAGGCTTTCTTTGAAGTATCAGGTGACTTAATAACGCGTAGTATACTCGTCTTTATTTCATTTTTTGTGTTAAAGTTGGTTTTTTCTTAACACCTTATACTTTTTGTGTGACCTGTTAATAACCTCATACAATACCCAGTGTGCGACATCTCCCTCATTTGATCTTCTTTCTCTGTTCTGTGAAAATTGAAGTTTTAGATTCTTACTGGCAAGCGTACCTTTTTATATTGATTACTGAAATCACTCTGTCTTTATTCAGTTCTGCGGTCAAGATCGTGGGTTTATTAGTTGCAAACTGCAAAGTTATTTTAAGTTTCGTAAATAGATATGTAATAGGTTTCTACCCCTAAAGCTATAAATTATCAGCAATCTCTTGGGGAACACGTATGAATGATCTTATGTCAGCTCAGGACGTTTTTATATTCCCGTGTCTCATCTGAAAGCCTAAAGAATAAAACTTGCAAAGTTATTATTTTACATTTTGTTTTCTACAGTTTATCTCTCGCCCTAAGGGGATAACAGACTGAGTTTATTTGAGTTGCAGCATGTTGAAACTATTTGGACCTGGCAAAGAGGAAATGATAATAGAATGGCGAAAATTACATTCTAGTAGCTTCGTAGTTTGTATCCATTACTAGGTATTATTGAGGTGACTAAACCGAAGAGTGCGAGATTCGAAGTACATAAGATTTTTAATTCGTAAACAAGAAGTGAAGATACCAGTTGGAAGACACAGGCGTGTAATAGGGAGACAATACTGAAATTGATCTTAAAGAGACAGGGTTTGAGGGTGTGAATTGAATTGAACTAATTCAGTGTAGAATCTATAGAATCCGAAGGTGAGCTCCTTTTATCATGGAGATAAAGTTCGGATTCATAAAAGAAGAGGGCGAAGAATGTATTTGCAAAGTGTTTCTTTGTCAGGCTTTTTCTTGCATCTGTATTCTGAATTGCTTATGAGTTCCTACAGAAGTATAGGGATAATTGGCATTATACATGCCTCTTAATGTTCAAATGAGAAATTAGGTACGGTTTCTGTACTAGAATCTGACAAAATAAGCGATTCATTAAATAAATTTAATACTTTATAATAATTATAAAATAAAACTTATTCATGGAAATAACTGGAATTTTATATGCACTATTAATTTTGTTTTAATTACTGATAGAGGCTTGCGTTAATAAATGTAAATTATTACTGTCTGAAAGATGCGTAAGAATATAACGGTACAACACTCTTGTGCAAATGTAATGTTAGGTTTGTCTGAACTCTAGATTCTTGCAATGAATTCGGAAGGCAGTCTGCCGACAGCCTTGACTTGAACAAATGACGTGTTTTATCTCAGTTTCTGAACTCAGTTGAAGGAGTAAACTACGGTCCGTTAGTGTCCACGAAGAAACAAATTTTCCGCCCTGCGCTATTTTTATGCGCCGGAGAAGTCACATTTATTTATAACTCATTAGCTAAGACTATATACCGTCGAATGAGAAGATGATAGATGATATAGAATAAAACGGTCGTGGGCTAATTTAAGGTACTATCTCGGCAGTTCCCTAGAGGGACAGAGGAAAATCAGGAGAAAAAAACACCAGCCAGTATAGCCAGGCTCCGGGTCGAGATTCGAAACCCGAACCTCTCAAGTACAAAGCAGGAGTACTAACCACTCGACAACGACGTCAGTTTTAATTAGTGCGACTGTGGTACCACAGTTGTACAACTGAAGAATACAGAAATTCTACGGGTACAATTCTTGAACGTGTGTGGTTGTCATATTGAGGTGATGGTATCAAGATATACTGGACGTCTTCTTTCGATTTGTAATGAAGTTTGAAATAAATAACTCTCGTATTTAATTGGAAAGTCTTGTCATTTTAGTCACTGTATCTGATAATTTTGTTGTGTTAATTGTAATCACATGGAAGTGATGTTTCATTATTTCGAGCGGGTATTTGAGAACAAATCACTTTATGGAAAACTTTAGAATTTGTAATATTTACGTAATATTCTTAGGGGTGTTAGATTAGGGAGGATGAGACGTGTTGGAGATGTAACACGCAAGAGACAGATGAGAAATGTATACACAATTTGTTACAATACGTGAAGTCAATAGATTTTTTGCGGGATAATAGATAGGAATACTATTGAAATGAAGCTGGTATTATAAATAGTGCATACTGGACCGGACGGGATTACGATAGGCTCCTCTTCTGTGCTTTTGTGAACACGGAACTAAATCTTTCGGATTTATTGTAAACTTTTCACAAATACCTTGCACAATAGATTCAGTTGAATATGTACGATACTACAGTGTGATTTTTCAGGTGCTGGATAGTGATGGATTGCTGGTAGCTACAAGAAGGTCCTGTTTAGTATTGCTAAACTGAATGCACGTTTCATCGTCTTATAATAATAATAATAACTTCCAAGGTTTAAATATTTTAGTAAATATGTCTGCCATGCATTTAATCTATAATGCAAATTCCCTTCAGTTGAAATAAATGGCAAGTTGTATATGGACTACGAGCTCTGTATTTCCAGCCTCGCCGAATATATTTTAATTTAACTTTCAAATTGCAATGTAGCTCTCGCATAGCATTTCTAGTTTTTCAAAAAGTGTTCTTAATTACCGCAGATTTAACGGTCATATCCGTTGCATCCGCTATGCGAGTTAATGATAATCGTTAACTCATTTTTAAATAAGAAATCTAATGCGAAATCTCTGAAAGTTCGTGGCCACCAAGAATTTTTCTGATTCAGGGACCGGAAATTTCGTACAGCTCTTATACTAAATTAAAACAAGCTTTAAAGTAACTCACCGTTGGTTATTGTGTTTGTACTCATCCGCAGGAAAATTCAACGTGTTTTAAGATCCCACTCACACTGATAACAGATGTACCTTCAACAGCGATGAAGCTTTAGCTGCGCGCCTTAGCCACTTCACTCCTGATAAAAGAACCACGTTACCCATCGAACAGGTGACTGGATCATTATACGAAATTGGTTTGGGCACTCAAATATTGCACTACCTTTTATGAAAATGTGCCTTAATTAAGATCTATAATCATGACTTTCCATCCAATGGCGTTAGTGTTGTTCCTACTTCACACGTTGCCCCGACCTTAGTGTTATTAATGATACAGTCAGTCAGCAAGGCTACGAGGCAGTCAGTCATCGATGGTATTTGCCCCATTCGATCTTTCAGACCACAAAAAGATACGCCACTACAGCACGTTCCTCGTCCCTGTCGGTACAGACGGACTACAAATGAACCACACGCACAATGTATCACAGTCTGACCTTGGTCTATGAAATAACGAATACGATGGGAAACGCCCAAAATAACATTGAAACTCCTATGACTATTGTATTATCAGTCAATGTACCCTGAAGTCCTGGGATTTTTACGTAATCTAAGTATTGCCTTATATGGAGTGTCGCTGATTTAATTAAATTCGATATTTTATTACTCTGTTACGGAGTCGACTGAGTTCACAAAACTGTAAGTGAGACCCCTGAAATTAGTCATCGGATCGAGCAGTCTGGAGTGAGGGATTCGCCATCCGTAACGGCTTCAATCCAATTAACTTCTGTAGCAAAACATACAGTTTATAAGGGACATTCCAAATTTAATATCGGCCATCTGATGCTCACTTTAAAAAATTCTAATTGAAGAGCCACAGTATTTTTATTTAATTTTAGAACCAATATTATGAGTCAAATCTTAATTAAGTGATGGACATAATATCACTTCTAGTCACGGTGAAACCTTCAGGACTTATATGAGCATACTAAACTACTTCTGCCTTTTATTGACAAATGGTTATCGATACCATCTCCCATATATTCCATGTATGGAAGTTTCAGAGTAGGAAAATCATAATGAGGAATTTCATAATTACGTTGTAGTTCATATATACATTCTTTATTGTATTTTAGTCGCCTTTTACGTTTTAATGCTTGCTGATTTTAGTGAAGTTTTATATTTTGAACTTGTTCAATGTAAGTTGAAAGTCCATATAATGCCGAGAAAATTAAAACTTCTAAGGCGTCTGAGCTCGAAACTTTTCTGGTTGTATTTGACGTTCAATTTGTTAAGGTATAGATACAAGTTGAATTCCAAATTATTAACCAAACGCAGCCGAGTGTTCACCGCCTGCGTCGTATTCAGAAGATCTTAGGTTCAAATCTCTCCCCGGATTCCGACAATGCTGACTGAGATATTCAGTGGTTTTTCTCAGTCCCTTAAGTCAAATGCTGAAATAGAACCTTTTATTAAGCCACGACTGCTTTCTTCCAAACCATTTTTAATCATTTAGTTATATGACGCTGTACATACAGCAGTTTTAGATACTGAGAGCGTTGTTTAATAAAATCCAAATAAGTTTATTTATTTAGTGTTCTGTCTGACGACAGGTCCATATGGACCAAATAAGTAAATAAATAAATAAATATATAAATTCGACTTGTTAAATATTTGGAGTGAACAAAATATAAGCTTGCCTCGGAAATTGTACTGAAATTGAGAAAAGCATTTTAATCTAAACGAGACTCCGTTTTTAATAATGAAAATGAATAAGGAAATTTGTTAAAGTACCGTAAATAGCCGAGTTCTTTTTTGTCTGTCTTTCCAAGTAAAATTACAGTTTCCATAAACGTTTCTTAAAAACACTTTGCTGTTATCACAAAAATCATCATTTAGAACAAAAATAATATGAGTGGTTACCAATGTAAAATGGATTGTCGACAGGTATTAGAATATGCCAACAAAATCACGATCCAAATTTCATGATATTCTACAAGATTGACATATGTGCTTGGGAAAGGGAGGCTATCTGCCCTTTGTGTCGAATTGTTGCTCTTTTTAATGCTAGAGGAAACATTGAAGAATATACAAATAGAACTATTTTATGGGCACGGCTTAATTGCATCTTCGCTGGAAATTTGGACAAACCCGTTCCCAAAAACCTGTCAAGGGGCGTGTTTGTCAGTTTGTTGATAGCTTCTTACCAGAGGTTATTTCTTAATGAGAACAGCGCAGAGGATGTAATTCGTACTACTTGAAAAAAACTTATATGACGCGCTTACAGGTTATCAATAATTAAATCTGAATATCATGTACGTGAGGTTTATGGCTGTTAATTTGTCAAGGTTCAAGGTCTGGTTCGATTAGCAGAGATGGACAGAGAAATGTGACAATTTTGAAGGCCAGGAAATAAGATAGGTTCTTGAAATTCTCTTCTTGGGGAGGTTTTTTCCATTTTATCAGGAAGTGAATGCAAAGGGTCTGAAATAGCGCTGTTGTGATCTACTTTGTATTGCAATAACAAGAAGTTGAACAACAGTTTGATGGCGCACACTAATATGTTTTTTAGCTATTATCTCTACATCAGTAAGTTATGCAAATGTTATATGGCGCATAAAACAATATGTTCTGATTCCGTCTGACTTTTATTCAAGATAGTTTTCTTTATATCTCATGTTATTACTTAGGTGTAGTCTGTTTAAATAAAAGCTTAGTAATATCGGCTTTAAGGTGAATTAAAGTGAACGAAACTCACCCATGATAATATATCTAAATCTTTAGGCACAGGCCTAATTAAAAGTTCAGTTAGGTCCTGAAGTAGCGTGGCCCTAAAAATGAATTGAGATGAATGAAGCTACCCATAGTTTTATATGGCAGTGAAAACTGGACGTTGAAAAAGAAGGACAAAAACAGAATTACAGCTGCCGAGATGAAATTTATGAGACGCACTGCAAAGTACACTTGGATGGACTATAAAAGAATGGAGGGTGTACTTAAAGAGTTAAAAGCAGAACCCCTTTTAGATAAAATTTTGAAATATAAAAACAGTTGGCTTCGACATGTTAACAGAATGCAGAGAGACAGACTTCCAAAATTATTAAAAAGCTGCATACCATACGGACGAAGAAACCCTGGAAGAACTCAGTAGAGACTTTTAGGCTGTAAGGCCGGAATAGGTCAATATGATTAACTCCTTTACCGTTTGATGATGTTGATGATGATGATGATGATAAATTAGCTTAAATATATGACCGTGTTTATTCTATGAAGCCTATTTTTATAAAGAAATCTTTAACTTACATAAGTAAAATTGAGATGAGGAAAAGGGGTTATTTAAAAATGGTAAAAGGTATATTAAGCAAAATAAGTAAAACGCATCTGTGAGTAGTTAATGATCTTAATTGTGTTAGGTATTAATTTAATTTTGCCTGTATCGATTTGTTACTTTCTTTTCTATTTTAAAGTGTATTTCCTAATACTTTCCATTTATTTATTTATTTCTATCCGGTTGTGCCTTTCACGTCGATTTGTCGTAGCAGTGAATCTTGTCGTCGTTTAAACTTGTTTTGCTTTATTTATTTATATGAACAATGTTGTCATAAAAACTCTTCAGGAACTAATTTGGCAGTCTATTTATTCGATTATTTTCACTCAACAATTGTTTTTATGTTTAAATGAACACAGTTAACAGATAATCAATCAAAAAATTCTTTTTGAACCATATTCTCGCGATGAAATAATGAGGTAAACAAAGTGATAAAGTCTCTAGACCTATGACGACCTAAGACTAAATGATAGATCGAAAGTCGAAGAGGGAAACTGAAACTTCTTCTTCTTCTTCTTTAAGTTTGTGGGCTGTTCTTGTAGTATAGTGTTGTAGTCAGTTTCGGGACCATCGATTTAAGTTACAGGTTAGATTTTTAGATACAAATAATTAAATTCGCTACAGTTCTTTCTTTTAAACCGATAACTTAACAGCTACAACAGCCAGTTACAGAGTCGACACAAGGAGATAAAATAATTACAAATAACGAAAACTAATAAAAATATAATGATAGCTGTCTTCTGGGTTGTAGCACCGTATAGTCTGATAGAAGATTACCAATGCTTCAGAGGTCCTTGCTGCCTCCGTCATCAGGGTGATGAGTTTAAACTTCTACCAGGCTACATGGCGCTATAACGCAGATGATAGCTTTCTATGAACTCACCGCCGTGAAAACCTCAAATCCTGTTTAATAAGAAACATGTTGAAAGAAAACAAAAATAAATAATCTTGCATTCATATTAATAGTAATATGGACGAAACGGGGACATAAACATGGCTACTATGTTAATAATAGTTTTATAACTCATTGTTCTTATTAAAAATTTACCTTTTGAGAAACTCGAGGTTTTATTACTGTGTTAAAATTAAAGGCCATTAGCCTGATGTACTTGAATTTATAACACTCCTTTACGTAATTTGTGCCCAAGATAAATTATTTTGATTTGATTTCCTCTCTACGCTTTCAGATTGGTTTATTTATTTGTTGTTTATTCATTAACTTTTTATATGGAGTTCTTATAATTCCATGTGTTGTTTCTTTGCGACTTCAATAATTAAGTTCAATTCAGTATTTTTATTAGTATACTGCATCAAAAGGAAAGCAGAAAATTAATATGCAGCACAAAAACCAATAAATACAACCAAAATAACAGTTTTTATCAATTAGCGTAGAGCTTTCCAATTGCTTCTTGCAACCATAATCATTTGTTATCTCTCACTTTTTAATACGTTATATTTAACTGTTACCAAATCAAAACACTGCATGCGATTTCACTGCATTTTAGATTTTGCATAATCCTGCGTTACACTGTATGTTAACTCTCTTTTGAAGCTAAAGCATCGCTTGAACTCACATCAAAGTGGATGCACAGAACAACGAGATTTAGCTAGCACGGAATTTCTTTTTTGTAAATATAATGTACTACATAAATACTTTTTTATTTTACAGACACTAAACACACACCACAGACACCCTACCCTATTATTATGTTGCGGTAACTGTTTATTTGAACGCCGCTTTATTTGACGGAGAATATTTAGTGCCATATACAATTTTCAAATTTCACCCGCCCTACTTGCGGTGTGTATAAGCTATATAGTGCAATAAACGCGTGACAAACAGGCTACGTAAATATAGGCCCAGTGCTTGTATAAATGAGATTTTTTATATGCAGTTTAAAAATCCGCTTTGAATTCTCCCCGTATAGCACGCGTTTTAACTTGATTGTGACCAAAATGTATTCGTCTTTTGTGGGAAGATCCACATCGCAATGGTGCGTTACTCCGTCATAAACGAACCATGTGGAGGGAAAATCCTTTTAATTTTGAAAAATAAATGACAGTACAGGACCTTTTCTTTTACACTTTTGCTCCAGCTTACAACAGAAATATAAATGTGTCTATAATACGTTTTAATACGCTATGTCTACGATAAAAATAATTATAAATTCAGCACTTCATGTGCATTTTATTTGAAACGGGTTATAGAAAAATGATTTCGTGTTATTAATGTTTATTTAAGATTTGAGGTTGTCACGGCGGTGAGTATGAAGATTTCCGTCTTCTGGGTTGTTGCGCTGTGTAGTCTGGTCGATGTTTACCAACGTTACTGAGGTCATACTACCTCCGTCATCAGGGCGATGAACATCGACCAGACTACATAGCGCAACAACCCAGAAGACAGAACTCTTCAATGTTTATTGCGTTTGTCGTGTAGAAATTTGCATATTTAGAATTTTAGTGTGCTACAAGCAGGGCAACCAGCTTCTAAAATCTTAACTTCCTTTGGCATCAACACCCTCATTTCTTCCCAGCTTAATTTGAAATTATCCTCTTCCATCTATTGACATGAAGAACTGTTTTTTACGTGGAGGTAAATTTGGCTGTCTCTGGGTTGTAGCGCTGTGTTCTACCAGATTACACGGCTCACCGCCGTAGAAACCTTAAATCCTACTATTTTTTGGCATTATTTATCAGTAAGCATTTTTAAATAGAATATAGAAAGACAGAAAAATAATTTATTTTCTAAATTAATCCCAGCACAAAAGGAATTGAAGCACGTCGTAATTAGTAACAGCAATTCTTCCTAATTTTTGCACTATTCAGTACGTTGATGAAAATAAACAATGTTGTTATTTCGCACATCGCATGCGTCGTACCAATCAAGGGAAACGGAATGCAGCGAGGAAAAATTGTTACGGAATAAAAACTCACGATAAAAGTCTATTATGTCTGAATTTTAATGGCGCTGCTAGGCTGCTCTTCTTGTCTTATTACGTTTCAGACCTTACAGTACCCGAAATGAAATTATGTGTTTCACTTATGTCACTGGCTTCAGGGTAGAAGGAAAACAAACTTATACAGCTACTACATAAATCAAATTCATTACCAGCATTTACTTCTGACGATGATCGTCGCCCTGATGATGGTTGCAGCAGGAACCTCTGAAACGTCGGCAAACTTCTACCAGAGTATACGGCTTAATGACCCAAAAGACAGCCATATTCTATAAGACTACACGGCGCTGGAACCTAGAAGAAAGCCATCTTAAGAATGAGTCAGTTACCGAGAGATTATGGGATTCATGTAGACCAGTAAACAAGTACAGGGAATAGGCTTTGAGATTCTGACGGTGGCGAAGTCACGGAGAAGCAGAGCCCGAAGCTGACCGACCATTCTTATCCAACTAATTTCTGAATTAAGAATGCATGGGGCTTCATCCCGACGCCGTGGCGTCTGGTCTCTGTCGTCTGTAGTCTAATTACATGCAAAGGAACCGCAATCCATGGAGGTTAGCTGCCACAAAGTGCAGATACAGAATTTCCACAACAAGCCACTGTAATGTAACCTAGGGAGAACAATTACATTCATTACCGTAGACCAGTCCAGTGGGAACCACAAGCACCAAATACCTTATCGTTGATCTCCCTGCACAGTGTGCTGCTGGACCAAAGAGCTGTTCGCTCTGTTGGCAGAGAGACTGGCTTCGCCCCGGACGGAAGCTTTCAATCCCTGTCAGTGGCGTGTGCGAAATTTTCTAGAAACCGAGGCATTTAGAACGATTTTAGAACTTGCCCATCCCGAATAAATTTCAGGGCTTATATGAAAACATTTCTAAATGACGGAAGCAACAATTTTTACAGTTAGCCATCGTAGATTTTTTATAGAGCTATAAGTATACCTCTCTTGCTCATAATTCGCAGACTTCAAGCATTCACATAGTTTTCATCAAGATGCATTTTTATTTTAGATTTACGTTTCTAGAAATTACCTTAGTTCCAACACAGATTCTTCTAAAAACAATTTGTGTGTAATTTATTTGAATGTAATACTCAAGTTTCGATATTTGAGAAGCATGGTTCTAGTAACTACGAGAGATACAGGCTTAAAATTTCACTCCGGCCATGAAAAGACACCGTCTTCTGCATTGGGTTTCTCTTGTAGCAGTCAATTAGTCTTTCTGCGAATCAACCTTACTCTTCTTTTCGTTATATTGTCTGTTGAAATTGATCCACGTATTTCCTTTCACAGGAAGACAAATGAACAGTGAAAGCGCAGAGTCACCTACTCTTGTAGACCTCAATAAAAGGGGGTTGGGTTCTGGTCACAGCATTTGTGCAGAGGAGTTGGACGATTGCGCGTTAGATTAGAGAAGATGAACATCTGACATGAATCAGCTTATGAAATTTTCTTTCCGTCCTCTTCGCTTTTCTGTCCTTTTCTGTAACACCGGTTAGGTTGTTTGTACATCAGAACTGATTTTGATTCAGCGTTTATTTTGCAATGCCTGTATGCGTTCTTGAATGAATGATTTGCCCGTTTATAGATTTCTGCCATCGAGACATGAAAACCCGGGCAAACTTCGATATTGGAGTGGGATTGGAATTCGCTTGTCCGCTGTTTTTCTTCTTTTTTCGTAGTTTTGTGCTCATTATAAAATTCTAGTGATGATCAGCAAGGAATTTCCGATGGAAGTTATCAGACCACGTTACTTTTTCCGGAATTTGTGGTTTATAAAATTGTTGTGGAAATTTTCTTATTGAAGTCAAGTATATTCTAACGCAAGCATTGCCAACGTTGCCTTGATTGGGTCATGTTTGCTTCCCTGCAAGATTATGCAAGAGTAGATTTATAAGCATTCTGTCACCCATAACAGTTATCAGCTCCGTAATATTTCAAAACTGACAACTTCATGCAAGATAATAAGACAAAGAGACAGACATGCAATGAAAACAGGAGTAGTCATGACAGCGAAGATTTTCTGTTACGTATTTAGAAATGGTGCATAAAAGGTTTGACTGAATTCGGTTTAATACAGATCCACTCAGAATCAACGCAGAGCTGAATGCGGGAAATTTCAGTTATGAATATTTTGAATGTTTATATGGCTAATGGCTGGTGAAGCCCGGTAAACTGTGGCGCCGTGTATTGGTAGATGTTTACGACGTTTTAGAGGTGCTTGATGCCTTCGGCATCATCACCCTGTTATGAAGTTAGCCTTTTAAGTGAACCTTTGAAACGTCGATAAACTTCTGCCAGATTACAAGACGCTACAACCAAGAAGAGAGTCATCTTGAAGGTATCTTACTTCATTTTAAATTAAATCAACCACAATTTCTTACTGAGGCGTAGAATTCGTGATATATGTGTGTATACTATATTGTTTTGTAATATGATATGATAAAATACGATACGACACGCCCTCTTACAGCCTGTCTCATTTTATCGCTTTTCTTTTACGGTTCAACTGTAAGAATTTACGTTTTTATCCCCATTTTTCCCTATTTATGCCCAAAGTTATGCCCTTTTAAAGTATGACAATTATAATATTTTTACCACGTGTCAGTCAAAGTAATTAGGAACTGGATGATTTTATACAGGTGCAAATATTCATAGACGTTAACGCATCTCTAAACCCACATGTTCACTCACTGTATTCCATACTTCCGAATTCGGTTGTTCGATGCAGTGTTCTTTGGCCCATTTATACCCGAGTGGTTTTATTAATATTCTCCAGTGATCTTCTGTTTTACAAAAGTAATGAGAGGCATTGAATTCCGGGCAGGTTCTGTGCAGCGAACCTTGAAATGCAGATTAGTGAAAGGGGTGGCCTAATGCGGGCGACTGTCTTTTCTAAGCAAGGTGGGGGCACGAAAATATGAATCAATGAGGGAACACCTTGGTGATAACAAATTTCTTCATTGCCAGGCAGCTATGTGCACTGCATAAATGACTGTACGTTTTAAAAGTTCCACTCTTCTGGACAGAATTAAGTTTCCCGGCTGACAAGCAGAAATCGACGGAACTTTGAGACGCTAAAAGGTTTATACCTTTATCTCTAAATATCCCCTGCCTGTCACCGCGTGACTTCCCAATGTTCGGTCCACCTCAGCAAAACAATAAATGGCCATAGATCTGGGACGGGAAAGGCGTCAATGTCTCGGTGTTGTGACTTCCCAATGTTCGGTCCACCTCAACAAAACAATAAATGGCCATAGATCTTGGACGGGAAAGGCGTCATTGTCTCGGTGTAGTGATTTCAGAAGTAGACCAGGGATTTCCTTGCGGAGGGGATCGATCGTCTGGCGAGTCAGTGGGATGTCTACTTCAGTGTCCTTACGGAATATTCCCAATGACCTCTGCTAATTCTTCCTGAACACTCACCGAACATGTTTGATTTTAATAAACCTTATAATAATTTAATAGAGTTCAACAAAAAGAACACATATTCCCAATTTTCTGTGTACTTTTAAACATGAGTACATTTTGAATTAAATGTTGACTATGAGCGAGCTCGCTTAAGTGGCATCCATAAACGTCTTCTTTGTTGAAAGGGAGGTGTCCGACTTCCACATCTGATGATCTAGTTCAGGTTGATTGATCGTGCTTTCTGTGGGATACGAACAGCTAGAGACCAGGCTTTAGAAATCCAGAGTTTACAGGGCTCTCTTTATACTAAGATTTTGTAATTATTTTCGTGAAATTCGTAAGTCACCAGTGAAAGTTTTCCTCAGTTTTTTACGAAAGAGTAGCAGGATAAGTGATTTCCATTTCTTGTGAATTGCCTCGACCTACCAAAGAAGTTGTGAGGAATTCCATTCGATGTCAGAAGTTCAGAAAGACGCGTTGAAGTTAGAAGGCCGAGTTGAAGTTGATAGACTTTCGCAGTCTGGAAGAGGCATTTCTTTCTTAAAAATTCTTAACCCAACATCTTCATACCCGAGTACTGTTTATAAAATTTATCTAGGGAATATAGAACATTTTTTCAATATTCTGCTGAAAATTAAAATTAGACGGAGCAAATCTATTTACATAGTAATAATCTAATGTTATAAAACCACCAGACAAAACACATGATATATGTAATCCCAATATTTTATTTGATCCTCCTAGAATTTAAATTTAATTTCGGATACAAGCGTGTACATACTGTATTTATCGCATATTTATAGGACCTAAAGTCTCTATAGACTCGAGAATAAGCCTAACAAATAAAAGTTATTCCAATAAAGGTTAGGTTTTATTGAAGAGTAAGTGGAAACATTAAATTTGAAATGAATGCGAAGTACGCGAGATTTTTTTATAAAACAACTACAACAAAACAGACTGTTTTGTTGTTAAAATTTAATCACGGTTTTTGCACTGAGAAACGCTTGTAACGTCACCGGGGAAATTAAAAATATAATCTATAAGAAGGATTTGAGGTATTCGCGAATTTGGCTGTCTTCTTCAACCTATAAGTTGCCTGATCTTTGTATGTCTGGGTATGATTGTTATTTATTAGTATGAAAACTGAAATATTTAACATATTATCGTCAAATTTACAGTTTATTCCAAAACACTCTTGATTATGAACGTAAATGAGTCTATCCATTTTATTAGTAACAATTTATAATCTGTACAAATAATTCGCTTTAAAAACTCTTACCCTGTCTTATATAAACAAATATTAAATTACAAAATGCTTGTCTTAATAAATTAATATTTTTATTTTGTATCTTATATTGTGCACAGTATGTTTCATTATGTGGTAAACAACAGTTTTGAAGTTAATTTGTGATTATAATTTGTTGTATAAAGAAATAAGTTAGTATATTTAGCCCTTCGATGTTTTAAATGTGTTAAGTTTATAAAAGGCAGACACACAGCACTAGAGGATACTAAATTCTGTAGGAGTAGGGATATATTTTTCAAACGTCCTTAATATTTCTATACTGTACATTGAATTCGTATTGTCGCAGGTATGTGTCTGTTGCCTATAAGCTGATCACACTATAGATAAAACACTACATAGGATTATAAATTATTTTTACTTGTATCTCGTTAATGTTTCACATACAAGTTACCTACAGGTTACAATGTGCGGTAAACTGTTTTTTGCGTATATGTTTTATACGCTAAGCCGTTTTTGAGAAAACTGACAAAATTGGCTTAATATAGGGCTATAGTAAAGGATATATTTTGAGTGATGGAAATAAACATTAAATTCTTGTGACCTGTTTGATGTAAAATCTTATTACCATATTAACTGGAATTTTACTGAACAATTTCCAGTATAAATGTCGAAGGATAAACAGACACCTCCCCATTATGAGCTAATTTTATGTACTGTGTGTAAAGATCTAACAAGAAACGACAGGTAATTAAAAATGGGAAAACTGTTTTAATTTCATTTGAATTCGAACGTAACCGCTATGGCGACTGTGGAGTAATCGTGAAACAAGAAGTATATACTCCTACGCCATAGACTTAAGCACGCATTCACACACACACCACACCTATCACTGTGGTTATTTTTTCAAGCACTTGAGGTGCTTTTGCGCACTGTTACAGTAGGTTTATTCCTGTCACTGCACTTCTGACAGTAACCTTGTTAGCTTTCCTTGTTATCGTGATTTTCCTCTTTCCTTTATTTTTTATTCTTATCAATATTTTCCTCATTTTTATATTCTAATTGTCCTTCTTCTACTTTTATCGTCCTCCTTTCCTTTCTTCTTTAACTCTGTCCTGCATTTTTTTATCCTAATCTCTGTTAGTTATTTTATTATTCTCATCTTCCTACGTCTTCTATGTCCTGACCTTCACAATTGTGTGATGCCTTATCAGATCAAATGAGAAACGTTATTTTGCAGTGTCCAGTAAATTATTTTACATATGTGTATCATTATAAATTAAGGCTTGTGGTAATATCCGTCATATTTCACTAGAGTTCAGAGCTTCATTATCTCATTTGATAATTACGTTTATCTCCGATAACCATTCCGTTAAATGGGGTTTGGATTAGTTGCCCTTAGTTTTGTGACGTCAGCTGATGAGCGGCACCGAAGTGCCTGGGATAATGGAGTTAAATTACAATTTAACCTAGTTGGTTGAACGATTTCTGGCGTGAGTGCGCCGGTGAACACTATTACTCTGTACTGCGTAGTTACTTAAAAGTTCTATTAATTCTCAGTTATGGGTATTCACAAGTCACAGGCGTCACATTTGTTAATTAGGTGTGCCAGTTTGTACCGAAGCGTGACAAAGTTTCCAATTTCTTATTAATGAATTGCATTTTCTATTGTAACGAAATTTGGCCTACAGTTATTAAACATCGCTACAATATCCTATGTGAATATAGAGTTTAAAGAATGCACTATTTGAAAGTTAACAAAAATTAATAGTTCGTTGAGGGAAAATGTAATCTATAACAATTCTAAACAAATTTGATATCTCGCTCTTCAGTTTATTCATTCCCGATAGTAAAATAAATCAATAAAATCGCGTTATTTAAAATTATGTTAAAATTGTTTCCGGTGGAGCAAGTCGACATTAAAGCTTTCACGGCCTTTTTGCACGGCTTTCAGCAAGGAGGGAAAGATGTGTTAATAGTATACTTTTTTCTTAATATTATGTTTTATTTGTGTATTTAAATTAGCGATGAGGTCCGTTGAAATTAGGGTATTTTCTCTTACTTTACTTCTTCATTTCTGTTACCCTTTCCGTACTCTTATATCTTTTTTGAAGAAATTATAAAATCTGACTAATGGTTTTTGCATTTATGAAACAGAGTATTCTGCCATCCAGCGTTGTTACTGGGAATGTGGTCGATAATGCGTAACTCACACACACATGTAATTTATCGTAAAGAGTATCCCATTTAGATAGGAGAATAGGAGGTCGTGTGTTGCCAAGTTTGTTATCCACTACGTAACAAGGTGTTCGTCGTGGACACTCAGTAAATATAGTTGTTGTTCTCATGATAACGATTTCCTCGCTATTAGTGGATTTTGTAAAGACGCTGTGTGGGCCACAGCAAGTATATTTTACTGCTACTGAAACTTTTATTCCAGATATTTCTCTATCATTTGAGTACTTCGCGCGATAGTCAAAAATCATATTTATTTTTGTAAATAAAGATGATTATAAAATGAATTAAATTGAATGAAGTTCACATTTGTATTTACTAACATGTAACAGAAATACGATATATAAATATTAATTTATGTAGCTTCTAGAGTGTTAAAATATATACGTGAGAGTTCTTTAGACCCTAAAAATAAACCGAACTATACCAAATTCAAAATAAATGTATTTAGTAGAGCCCTTATTGAGACGCTAATAGTCGCTCAGCTAGTCAAGAAACTCCACGCCGCCTAGCATTTGTTCTTCTCCTGAGACAAATGAATCCAGTCCACATCCTTACACCTGTTTATATCGGATATATTATATTATTGTATTATCGTCGTGTATTCGTTGCTCTCACAAGTGGACTCTCCCATTAAAGTATTTCTACTATAGTGTTATGTACATTTCTCATATATATATATATATATATATATATGAATGCCACTACCCCCCACCCCACCCCCGCGCAGTTCAACTTCCTTGATTTTATTGCCCCATTAATACGTGACGGAACGTGCAAATTAAGAAGTTCTTCATTATACAGATTTATTCAGCCTTCCGGCTCGTTATCTCTGTTGGGTCCCAATATTCTCCTTAGTATTATCTAAAGTCAAAAAGTCTAAAAAAATAATATAAGTCTATCAGGGCTCGAGATATACAACTTATATTACCAACCGTGCTTCAAAGTCCATTTACCCACTGTCTCATAGCGTGTGTTACATAAATATTGGAGATGTTTTAAGGTTAAGAGAACGATGCTTAGATATTATGATTAAGGAAAAATATCAACATATTTTTGAACTTTCCTTCCTCAGACTTTCACATGATAATAAGGCGTTTGTTCATCACATTATTAACATATTTAGAGGCATTCGTTTGTTATGTTTTGACTACTGATCTCCATTAACTCATCCTTGGTGAGAGAATGAGTACATCTCTGGTTCTTTGGGTTTACCATACTCAGTTTTATTGAAGTCACATTCTTAATTTGATCCAAATTATTTATGGGTCGACGGACAGATTGCAAAATATGACAAAAGTCGATTTTTTTGTTCATATCGTAGCTACGAAATTAATTCAATAATTCTGTGAAGTGAAAGAACTTCTACCAAGTTACTGAGTAAAGAATTATGCTGATTCAACGGTAACGTGTCTGATTCAGTTCGAGAAGTACCCGTTTCTGATTCCTGGATGAAGGCTGCCTATCCTGAAAGCCCTTTAGGTAAAAGTAGGGATATACTTTCCGAATTTACATGAGCGATGTTGTAAGGAAGTGGAAGAAGGAAACAAGAAATAAAGTAGACTACATCACTCTGTACAAGTAACGCATAATAAATTACTCAGAGAATGTCTTCAGTTTAATTGCAGCTCCATTAGGCTATCATATTCCTCTGCAAAACCAAGAACTTCGCATCGGAAACACCACAATTAAATAAAGGGACTGATGTGACCAAAACTATAAAGTAAAACATCATGAAATGATTAGGACGTGAAAAAAGGGATTAGACTAATGAATAACAAAATGGGAGAATTGTGCTGAGACTATGTGTGCTCAATGAATCGAATACACATGGAATGCCCGAAGACCTGTGTAGGATAAATTAGCTCGAGGCGAGGTTTGGTGTCGGCTTGAATCTAAGCGACGTGTGTTAATGTGATTATGCCACTGGACCAGAGGTTAGATTAGGATTCGGAAGCTGCGTTTTGTTACTCCGTATTATTTTGTGTACATCATTATCAATTACGATTGTTACAGATAGGTCTATAAACAGGGGTTGCTTGAAGCTAGTGGGAAAATTAATATACACGTACGACATAGAACAGATTCAACCAGCTATATTGGTTTATATTTTAGTAGACACGACACGTGCCACCATAACAATAAATATACAGTAACTGTTGAGGCTACTGTCTGGAATAATTAGGTCTATATAATATACAGCCAGTAAAAGGAATAAATACGTATCCGTTAATTAACACCAGACAGGAGCTCAGAAATGTAATACAATTCATGCCAGTGACATACATATTATGACTTTTATTACAATAGTTTTTGTTGTGTATGTTATGTATATAAATTAAACTTAAATTTATTGAATAATTAATATACGTTTCTTAAAGGGATGTAGACATAAATTTAAAGCATTAGGGAATTACTAATTTAAAGAGACCTTTATTTGATAAATGCTTGTTGGCCTGCGTTGTCGAAGTCGTGGGTCATGGTCACTCGAATACTGCAATCTTGGGTTCGAATCCAACTCGAGGCATGGATGTTTTTCCATCCACAGAATCCTACTAAATTTTGTAAAGAGTTTAAAAATTTGTCAGGAAGATTCTAAAGAGAGCCGAAGCTCAAAGTGCGCTATGTCACATACTTCGTGGACCTGAAATAAAAGACAACTGTTGTATTGGTAACTTGTATTCCCAGTGCAACGATCAATACGAAGTTACGTAGTTAGTAATGGCACACGAGCGTCTGCAAGTCTTCTGGTGATTGATGATCATGCCTTGAAGATACGACGGTGATAAGAAGGGGGGTGAAGGTGAAGCTCTATACTACTATCGAATATTGCCGCGCGTACAATGGGTTAACGACTCTTAAAGGAGGACTATGATATATCTTTCTTATCATAGGTTGCCCTTAAATTTGAACGCTGGCTCTTTTGTGCAGTACTTACAAATTTACAGAATTTTGTTTCTTTACAATAGTGCCAACTGTAAATGTAGATAAGATGTCTGAAGTAACATTGTCTACGTTTGCACTTTATATTTTGTGAACATTGGTTTAACTGCTTCGTCACTTTTCCATAAGGGTGGATAGACATTACAAGACCTACGTATTATGCGTTCAGTCTATACAATAC
Source organism: Zootermopsis nevadensis (assembly GCF_000696155.1). The sequence continues at coordinate 751,076 of NW_019059700.1, read as the reverse complement.
CTGCAAAGAACGCAAAGTCGTGAACTTTTTTCTTTTGTGGACTTAAAATTATTTTATACTTTATAAATGATATTGTCAGATTAAATGGTTATCGCAGCTATTTGAACGTTGTGTGTAATTAATGACTTTGTCACACTGCAAAGACATTAAGTAGATCGAAACCAATAAGCTTCATCAAGAGCTGCAATTATACATATAAATGCTCTAAATGAACTTTTAGTAGGGGCGCCGAGGGGGCTTTATGTAATTTTTGGACTGACGAAGCACGGAACACGATATTATATGGACAATACTCCCGTCTCGCATTTACAACTTTCCTTCACAACAAAACTTCAGGTTAATGGCTGCTAACCTGTCTGATAGTGTTTGGTGTGATACTGTTTCATTCTTGGAGTAACTACTTCTGGTTAAGTGTTATAATTATGCAAACCTTATACTATGTAGCATCGAATGATAGAGTATAATTATTACATAATGAAATGGAGAGTGTATGGATTCAGTTTAATTGCAGCTCCATTAGGCTATCATATTCCTCTGCAAAACCAAGAACTTCGCATCGGAAACACCACAATTAAATAAAGGGACTGATGTGACCAAAACTATAAAGTAAAACATCATGAAATGATTAGGACGTGAAAAAAGGGATTAGACTAATGAATAACAAAATGGGAGAATTGTGCTGAGACTATGTGTGCTCAATGAATCGAATACACATGGAATGCCCGAAGACCTGTGTAGGATAAATTAGCTCGAGGCGAGGTTTGGTGTCGGCTTGAATCTAAGCGACGTGTGTTAATGTGATTATGCCACTGGACCAGAGGTTAGATTAGGATTCGGAAGCTGCGTTTTGTTACTCCGTATTATTTTGTGTACATCATTATCAATTACGATTGTTACAGATAGGTCTATAAACAGGGGTTGCTTGAAGCTAGTGGGAAAATTAATATACACGTACGACATAGAACAGATTCAACCAGCTATATTGGTTTATATTTTAGTAGACACGACACGTGCCACCATAACAATAAATATACAGTAACTGTTGAGGCTACTGTCTGGAATAATTAGGTCTATATAATATACAGCCAGTAAAAGGAATAAATACGTATCCGTTAATTAACACCAGACAGGAGCTCAGAAATGTAATACAATTCATGCCAGTGACATACATATTATGACTTTTATTACAATAGTTTTTGTTGTGTATGTTATGTATATAAATTAAACTTAAATTTATTGAATAATTAATATACGTTTCTTAAAGGGATGTAGACATAAATTTAAAGCATTAGGGAATTACTAATTTAAAGAGACCTTTATTTGATAAATGCTTGTTGGCCTGCGTTGTCGAAGTCGTGGGTCATGGTCACTCGAATACTGCAATCTTGGGTTCGAATCCAACTCGAGGCATGGATGTTTTTCCATCCACAGAATCCTACTAAATTTTGTAAAGAGTTTAAAAATTTGTCAGGAAGATTCTAAAGAGAGCCGAAGCTCAAAGTGCGCTATGTCACATACTTCGTGGACCTGAAATAAAAGACAACTGTTGTATTGGTAACTTGTATTCCCAGTGCAACGATCAATACGAAGTTACGTAGTTAGTAATGGCACACGAGCGTCTGCAAGTCTTCTGGTGATTGATGATCATGCCTTGAAGATACGACGGTGATAAGAAGGGGGGTGAAGGTGAAGCTCTATACTACTATCGAATATTGCCGCGCGTACAATGGGTTAACGACTCTTAAAGGAGGACTATGATATATCTTTCTTATCATAGGTTGCCCTTAAATTTGAACGCTGGCTCTTTTGTGCAGTACTTACAAATTTACAGAATTTTGTTTCTTTACAATAGTGCCAACTGTAAATGTAGATAAGATGTCTGAAGTAACATTGTCTACGTTTGCACTTTATATTTTGTGAACATTGGTTTAACTGCTTCGTCACTTTTCCATAAGGGTGGATAGACATTACAAGACCTACGTATTATGCGTTCAGTCTATACAATACCTGCAAAGAACGCAAAGTCGTGAACTTTTTTCTTTTGTGGACTTAAAATTATTTTATACTTTATAAATGATATTGTCAGATTAAATGGTTATCGCAGCTATTTGAACGTTGTGTGTAATTAATGACTTTGTCACACTGCAAAGACATTAAGTAGATCGAAACCAATAAGCTTCATCAAGAGCTGCAATTATACATATAAATGCTCTAAATGAACTTTTAGTAGGGGCGCCGAGGGGGCTTTATGTAATTTTTGGACTGACGAAGCACGGAACACGATATTATATGGACAATACTCCCGTCTCGCATTTACAACTTTCCTTCACAACAAAACTTCAGGTTAATGGCTGCTAACCTGTCTGATAGTGTTTGGTGTGATACTGTTTCATTCTTGGAGTAACTACTTCTGGTTAAGTGTTATAATTATGCAAACCTTATACTATGTAGCATCGAATGATAGAGTATAATTATTACATAATGAAATGGAGAGTGTATGGAAGTAACCGGTCGTGGCCTAATTTTAGGTACTATTCCCTGAATATGAATGGCGAAACTGCACTGAAATTCACAGTCGATATAGACGGTTACCGATTCGAAAATTTAACCTGCAGTCTTCCAAATACGAAGCAGGATAGCTAACAACTATCGGAAATTTTTCACACACACAGACGTATATATATATATAAAATTAAGCTTAACATAAATAAATTACCGGGTTCTACTTTTACGTCTCTATGTAAAGACTGAAACATTGACGGAAAACTTATTAATTTCTTAGTATATTTTCTCGTTTTATAACATCTTCATAAAATGGATTACTGAAATAACAAATGAGTTCTAGTTAAGAAAAATCAGTTTATACTAAATTAGGTTTTTATCATCCCTGGTACGTACTGCATTTTTATACCTCTGTATGCATAAATAATTACCTCACGTTTGCCTGTATGGTTTTCTGCGAATAGGCCCACCTCAATTTGACTCTGTTTCTGTGACAACTAATTACTCAAGATAATGTATTCGTCTGAGTCAACAAGTCATAAATATAACAATGAACAAGAAATTCAATGTGAAGGACACGTTATCTTGCAGTTCCTCATCATCTCCTTCTTACCCTGTCCCTCCGTATTCATTTAGAGATTATAGGGCTGACGCTTGACGAGGGTTGGTATTAATTACGGCTTCTGCCTTGTAACATAATGTGTTAAACCATGTAATAATAAACCAATTTATTTTCCTGTTTCAGCACTGTAATACATCGTTTATAGTGCATCTAGATTCTTCTTTCGTTTTGCTTATAATGAGCTAAGTTAAATTCTACCCGGATCCCAAGAGGATCCTCAGCTGGCGTAGGTTGGGTTGTTGAGACAACGGAACTGCACGAAAAAATTTGCTCTACATTAATATGAATTCTTTTAATGAAAATGCTCTAGAAAATAATTACGAGGAAAGCCGCATCCGAGACCAAAATAAGTACGACTTTGAAATATTAAAATAAATATTCCGGAAATAGATCATAGCAATGTAAACTTAAATCAAAGTGGCTCGGCTCAGAATAGATAACGTAGGGCACTATGCAGCGCACGTGACGAATATTTGACAATCGTAAGCACATTTTTGTGATAAAGATGACCGGAGCTGTACGATTACCACTCACCTCTATTCGCTAAAGAGGGGTGATGAATGCGCGAAAAATTTCTTCCTTGTCTCTGCGTGCGTTCGTTGTGTGTTTGTTACTTAGGTAAATTATGAAAGGAAGCAGAACAGAAAAATTTGTACTGTTGTAATCTTGTTGGGATAAACCCCTTTCAGTCAACACAACAATTTTTTTTATATTTCATATGCAAATAAATAATATACAACGGGCCTATTTCAACAAATTTTAATAACAGATTATATATTTAATTTTTCTTTTTATTAAATATTGTGAAAAAGGAAGATGGCTGGTTTCTGGGTTTTAGCGTTGTGTAGTCTGGTAGAAGTTTACCAACGTTTCAGAGTTTTTTGCTACCTCCATCATCAGGGCGATGACAACCCAGAAGACAGCCATCTTTGGACTCACCGTCGTGAAAACCTCGAATCCTACTTTTTGTGAGTAAGGTACTGTGCGTACAGAATATTTGACTTCAAATTGCTGTAGACAG
>NW_019059700.1:727746-746915 GCF_000696155.1 Zootermopsis nevadensis | reverse complement strand
CATATTGAAGCAATTTATTCAGATCTAGATGACAGAAACAGAATGGCTTCCCATGTTGCACCTTCTCCTGTGTTCAGGCCTGCTCTTAGCAAGAACGTGAATAGTTGGGTTTTAGTTACTTTGGACTCGAGAATAATTTTATTCTTTTCTCTTGCGAGACTTCTTACATTTTCTCTTTCTATCTGTCTATTTTCTAAGAGTTGTTGCCCAAATTTCCACAGGAGAATTAACGAGATTCCACAGCTGTCTCCTGATGTAGGCCAAAGTGACAACAGTAAGGAGAATAGAACTGTGGGGCTGGTGTAACAGGAACACGGGCAACCCTGCCCTTCCGTAAAGGAAAGAAAGACAACATCTCTTGCGTTCTAACTTAAGACTCTAAGCGGGCTGCAACGTATCTTCGAATATTTCACGTGTACGCTTTCGGTTAAATTTGGCCGTGCTATTTAAAGCGACGTTGGTCTTAGGCCGCTCACAGTTGCGGATCTTGGGTTCGATGCCGTCTCTTGTAATGGTTGGATGTTGTTTTATTTTATGATCTTGGGATTATCTATTTCAGAGTCGTAAAAGGTTATAGGGCCTCATGAGCAGAAGTAGAAACCTCCATATTTGGCTGTTGTTTTTAATGTTTTTATGCAGATAACTTTCTTAAAATACTCAGGCTGGAGAGTATTAAATTAATTTAGACGTTGAATAACACTTAAAAGGATTAAACCTATGATTTTATTTCACACTTATTCACAATTAATACATGGTTTCAATAAAATAAATCAATAATTTATTACATTAAAGTTAAATGTAATTGTCGTGCATGCTAAGTGCGTCGGCATTGCCCATAAATGAGTTATTCATGTCGTAACTTACATTTGTTCTCGGTTACTGTAGGATAACGCGTATATTGATAACCAGTTAGATATTATAATATCTTGTCACACAGCAAGAAGATACGTAATTTAAAAGCTTCAACTATTTGAAAAATTAAAGTTTGCTGTTTTATAATGATAACAAATGACTTTTTCTGTGTCTTATATTGCTTTGTAAATAACGTAAAAATGTAACAGAGGCAAAATAAATTCACACTTTTGCTTTTTTAACAAATTAAATAATAAATAAATACAAACTCAATTTGTGAATTTGTGTTACACTTCTTACATAAATCTACTTTCGTTCGTAGCCATATTCTAGCCTCTTTAAATCTGCAAAGTAAGCTTAAGACACTTCATTATGAAGTTGAAAGGCGTTATTTGTTTCTGTTTTGACGAAATTTACTGAAAGTTTGAAAAGAAAGGACTTTAAAAGCGACTGCCACTAGGCCTATTCAGAATTGTTAATGACTTCGTGAGGCTTTCAAGAGGGGTGGGGGAGTATTGGACGAAATGACTGGGCCCTTGTGTACTGATGCAAGGTTCAGTTTCATTGTATGTTGTTCCAAGCAGTCAAGTATGTTTGTTAACATGTTAACAGGTGTCAACAGCAAAGAAGAGTGCATTTCTCGGTTATACAAATAATGGAAACCGTACGGTGTCAAACTCATACGGAACATTTCTGTTGATAGACTGTCGGTGGTAACAGTTTAAATATTTCATACTTTGAGGAAGTTAATAAAATAACGTAGCTTTAAAGAGAAGTTTTGATATAATTTTCACAGATATTTTTCTTTCGCCCATTTCGTAGAAGAACCTTCGTATATCACGTGTTATCAATCTTGCCTATACTTGCAAGTAATTATAAAACAACATATTTTCTTTATGGCTCGGTCTGACCAAAAGTTGGAAAGAATCGGAGAATGAGAGTGTCTGAGAAGAGCGTGGTGAAGGCAGTTTTTAGTCTCAAAATACGCCAGGAAACCGCAGAACGAGAGCTTTATACCTTGTACTTTCACAACACATTACTGGGGTGATAAAGTGTAGCAGAGTAAAATGGGTAGGACATTTAGCACGTATGGAAAGGTGATAAAACCTTACACAATCTTAATCGAAAAACATGAACGGAAGAGATAACTTGGGAAACAGAGGCGTGGATGGGAGAAAGTGTATCTTTGGTACGATACGAGGGAGTGGACTGAATTCATGGGGTCCAGGTGTTGTATTTTGTGAACGCGGTAATGAATATTAGAGTTACATAAACGAGGGGAATTTATTACGAAATAAGCTAATATTAGCTTTTTGAGAAGGTCTGTGCTCCATAGAGCTGTAATCTGGGCTGACTATAATGATCACGGAAGATCTCCGCCTCTTGTGGAGATCAAAGTTTAATTACCGTGTTCAGAGAAGCCTGAAATCCATACGTTCAAAACATTTTCTGTAGTATTAATCTTAAAAATTATTAAGCTCCTAGTATGAACTTGTTCGTTCACGTAGATAAATATATATTTATACCAAGCTGACCTTAACGTGATGTACTGCGCAAGAGCGCAGTTACTGCAGGCCTGCATGAGCTGTAACAAAAGGGCCTGTAACATGAGAATAAATTTAATCTAAAGGCCGATGTCAGAGAAGGCAAGTGATGAGTCGGTCATCTTATCTTTTTATCACTCTTTCTATTATCGTCCTACCAAAGCAATCTGTCGTCTTTGTTACGAGAAATAACGCACTAATACATAGGGTCCGGATCAAGTTGATCAAGAGGGGTACAGAGATTTGTGAGCGGTGGTAGGAAACACGACGGATATTTGCTCTGTCAGTGGGGCCCTTGAGTTTACGTTACCCTAGGGACTGTATAGGAGCCGATCCATTTGTCATACCATGTTTGCTCGAGATTTCTCGAGGGTTTATTTTCTTTTATCCTTTCCCCTTCGAACAATTTTTCATGTTTTGGTGAAAGACGTATGCCTAGATAGTATATACAAATGTGATACAGCATAGCAAAATAAGTCCAGACATGTGTAGATGTGGGACTATTATGTTTGCTACACGTTCTAGTGTTTTGTAAACCTAAGCTTAATCTCCACAAAAGAAAATGTTCTGTGGGTTTTAACCAGTAGAGTTATTACATGCAGACACGTTGTAGTCTGAAGGAAATAAGAATTACAACGCAAGTCTTACGTTATCATCATCATCATCATCTGTTCTTCCCTTTTCGTCAGCTTTCAGTTGGTGATGATAATATAACAAAATATTCACGCAATTGTATACAATTTTATTTAACCATCTTCTGCATAAAAAACTCAAGTTTAAAATAACTATAATTTTAATTTTACCTGTTGTTTCATATGGGCGCGAAGTTTGGTCTTTCGCCGCAAAGAGGGAACATCGACTGAGGGTGTTTGAGAATAAAATGCTCAAGATCCGAGACGGAGAATGCAACAAGGAAACGTAGAATTTACATAATCAGGAGTTTTATGATTTGTAGTCTTCCTCGAACGTCATTTGAGTGAAAAGTCAAGTAGGATAAGACGGGTGGGGCATGTAGCACGGGTGGAGGAGATGAGAAAAGTTTTGAATGCTTCAGTTGATAAAGCTCAGTGGAAGAACTGAGTCAGGATACGAAGGCATTAAGGAAGGATACTGTTAAAATTAAACTTGCGGATAGTGTGTGAGTGCAAGAACTTGATCTAACTGGCTCTGGATGTAATTTATTGACAGGGTGTTCTGAAACTTGATTCCATAAAAGAGGGGGTGCTTAACTGTTTTGCGATCTGGTTGGCTTATTAAAACAGACTCTGTTTCATGGAGTTAATTTAGAATGTACATACTATTTCTTCTCAAATGAGTAAGATACAAATATAAGATAAATCAGAACTTCTATTTTTTCTTTAGCACCAATTCCATTCTGTTCATTAGGTGGACTAATTCGGCACTTGTTTGTCATTCCAAACTTCCTCCTTGAAATCGATTGCATTGAAACGCCAGCCACAAACGCAATTATTGAAGTTTCTTGAATTTCTTGATTGTTGTAACAGCAGTTCAGAAGTGAATTTTTATATTAAGGATGTGTGTAGAGGCATATTGGCATACTGTAATGCTAGGTTAACAGTCCGTGTACACAATTTTTTATTATAGTTTCAATGTTTATTAAGAATCCACTACATGTTTCGATCTTAACTAGTCATCTTCAACTGGTTCTCTTAAAATGCTCGAAACTAGTAGATATAATTGCTGATTTTTATACACGTTTTCTCCACGTAATTGACTGTCTTAAGCAGCTTACCTATTTCAGTAGACCGGGCTATAGAGTTGTAGTTACCGGTGAAGATATGTAGATGAACTAAAATGGTTGGTTAAATTTAAAGGGTAGATCTTGGTGGTTTGGACCGAAGGGGGTGGATGGAGATAACATTTTTTAGGTAATATTGGATTTCATCAGGATTTAAAACTGGGGTTATTGTTGTCTAGGTTTGTTTCGTTTAAATGCACGCCTTATTATATTATATTATATTATACATGTGGAATTTTTCTCGTGCGCTCATGTAACTGCACTTTTTGGCTTCTTCGAGAATTTTCATTGGATTTTCCAAGTTGCCATATGAGTGTCCATTTTGTAGAATGTGCTGGGAAATCCTGTGTTATGTTTATTAGCTTTAACATCCGTGATATGTTCCTTGAACCCATTTTTGAAAAATTTTCTTTCCATCAAGCCCCGTTACGGTCCTACCCACCCTCCCAAACCATCCAGATCTACCACTCACCTTCAACCAGCGCATTCAGCTGAACTACAGCTTTCTACCGGTAACTACAACTACGTAGTCCACTCTGATAAAATAGGTAAGTTACTTAGGACAGTCTATTACGTGTTGAAGTCAGTAACAGAAAATATGTGTACAAATTAGCAGTCATATTTATTAGTTTATATCACTTAAGGAGAACCAGCTGAAGATGGCCAATTAAGATCGAAGCATGCAGTAGATTTTTAAAACAGCATTAAAACTATAACAAAAATTGTGTAGACGGACTGAGAACCTAACGTTCAACAGCCCTTTAAGAACGAGTATGAAGAAGAAGAAAGAAGGAACAAATCGATTCTAAAGGTTTCTGACGATGGCGTATTTCAATCTGGATTACTGAGTTTTGGACTTGTCCATCGTCTGGTATTCTAAAAACACACAACGTTTCGAAGATCGGATTTGGTCCAGTGATTGAGGTTAGCTCTTTCTAATGGACTCTACAGAACAGGTCCTTCCCTTCGTTACACCTGAGGACGAGGACAGATCCGGCCTTCGAAAGTTGTGTGTTTTTAGAATACCAGACGATGGAAAAAGTTAAGAAAAACTAAGTAATCCAAAGAAGAAACAAGATCAGTGTAATAAAAGGACCAAGGCTTGTGGACAGGTACAACGTATCTTTTATAGAGCTATTCGAATTATTGTATTCATTCGTAGTGAAAAGTTACAGTGTACCAACTTTTCCGTTGGGAATTAAAATTATTTTCTGACATTGCAAAGTTACAGACAATGTTTATTTAGCTTTGTGGATTCTAGCATTATAACTACACAAATATAGATTCCGTTCCTTTGTAACGGCACATTTTATGAGTAGGTATTATTGCCAACGGTTCTTAGATCCGTATTGTCTCCATCTTGAAGGCAAAGTGATTATCAAGTGCACGAAAAATGTCGGCATGGCCTACAAGCCTGTATGTACGCAAATAATATGCGAACTTTCCATAGTCGAAAAATATCTGAATATGAGACTTGGGCTTTCAGGTTTTCTACAAATATGTAGTCATTCTTGATGCTTGCATTATGATTCAAGAAGTCTTTGCCTACGCATAGCGTATCTGCCACTCTGCTGCTTCTTTCGGTTCGTATGCTGCAGTTTGCTTTGCGGGTGTTCGAGTCAGGCTACCCGTCTGTCTCTTCCCAAGTATGACGTGGAAGAGAGACTGGACAGACACACGGACCACAAGCCTCACGTATATGTTTCCCCATTGAAAAGGAGCGACTTCCATGCCTCGATATCCTGTGAATGACAGCTCTGCTAGACCGGAAACGAACACTGACGGGAGCGGAGGTCTAAACCGTTCGCTATTGCAAATTGAACTACTTTCACAGTATTTTTCGTAACATAAACCTACAAGGGGGTGATTGTCTATTTTGGACATTTAAAAATTATATTTAATTCGTTCTCATTGAAAGAGAGGAAATTTTTAGAACAAGATGTGGATTCATGACGACTGTGTTCTGGGATTTAAGCTGTGTAGTTTCATAGATGTTCAGTGACGTTTCAGTGGTGTTTTCTTCCTGCAGCGTCAGGGTGCCTTGATGATGGAGGCAGCGATCACCTCTGATACGTAGGTACACGGCCCAACATCCAAAAGACAGTCATCTTTGTACTCGCCCCGTGTACACCGGAAATCTTACCAAGATGTACATTGGTACATTGGTATTTGTTTGTTAAACTGGATGATCTGGTTCATATAAGGGTATACTGGCGGTGTTGTATCCCGAAGGATGGTGATGGGATACGGGAACGTAGACCGAGCGGAAGTCTGTTGATTGGGTGCGTTGGACACTTAAGAATTGATATTCAAGCTCACTTGTAGCAACACAGTAGAGATATATAGTTGTTTATTGAAATGAGATTACACCAGTTTACAGTAGCTCGAGTCAGTAAACTATGGAGCAAGACTGTGTTAGGCGTGGTGCAGAATAGAACGTAACGTTCGGTGGTAAATTCCAGTGTAGACCGCGTTGTGCTTACATGCAGTGGTTTATAAAGGGGATTAAAAGTGTGTCGTGTGCCGGAAGGGCAAAAGAGTCATCAACAAGTGCGGGGGTTTCCCGTAGGACGACACACTTAATCAGAGACGCGTTGGGTATTAATATAATCGGATTTTTGTATAGTAATCTTCTTATCATATTTATAGTTCAAATATCTCCACAGTCTGGCTTGTAGCATCTGTAGCTTACTGACCCTTACAATATTTTGACGATTACAAGTATCTATTAATAATAAGAACTAAAAGTAACAAACAATACATGAGGTCATACACAATTATATGTGTGAAGGGTCGATATATCACAAGAGGGTCCATATGCGACAGCGGGTTATTGTGATTATGATGATGAATATTCTGATTTTATACATAGATAATCTCTGCATAGTGTAAGGCTTGTTGTCTACTCAGAGAATATCCTTTATCACGGAGTCAACTACTTCAAGGTTGTATTTTGGGATCGTAATTACAGGTGCCCAAATTAATGTTGACAAGAACCGAATAACTTCTACATATGGAGGAGCTAGAGAATGTGTGAAGAATGAAATACTTGTCATAGTAAATGGTAATTCTGTCCAGATTTGAGTTCGTTGCATACCAAAAATGAATAATTATGGTCTGTATTAAGGTATTATGTCCGCAGTGGCTGCGCGTTCAGAGGCGTGGGCCTTGTGCCGCTTGGTCGCTGGGACTGTGGGTTCGAATCCCACTCAAGCCATGGATGTTTGTCCGCGTTTTTCTGTGTTGTGCTGTCCTGTGTACAGGTAGAGGCCTTGCGACGGGCCGATCCCTCGTCCAAGGAGTCCTACCGAATGTCTATAGATCAAGCCAACGAAAAGTTGGGACCAGCAGTGCTCAGGCGCTTGAAGAACGAGTCGTTCCCAGTATCCCAGTATTAAGGTATTATCCACAGATAGGATGGCAGAATTCAAGTTGTAGATTTCAATTTGTCACATTCCGATTTCGATTCCTAACAAATACACCGCGTTTTCCGCCTGTATTCAAGCCTTTGGCGTTTATCTCTTTTTTTTCTCGCATCATGTGCCTAGTGCGCCATATTTGCCCGCTCAATAGTATAACAGATTGAAGAAGGAGTACATGAGGGATGTAGTCTGTTGCCCGTTTTATAGATCGCTGTTTTCCTTTATTGGATTTATGTCATGGAGCACAGGCTCGACGTTTGACGTCAATAAGAAGAGTGGTAGAACGTGAACTAGCGTCTTATAAACGGCACTCACAGTACCCTGTCGCTGTCGTCTTCGTGACGTTTAAGATTATTCAACCTGAAGCGGTGCTAAACCCAGAGGTCAGGTGTAGCTAAAGCTGGAATAAGTACCGTGGGCATCTTGAATTTGACGCACGTAGCCCGTCAGAATGAAGTCCTTTACGAATATGTGAAGAGTGTCATCTCTTTCTTCTCCATGAACGTGAAATTCTTGTAAGCTGTGCAGGATTCTCAACTTCTGTCAGTCCGGAGAGATGAAGTCAATTTTTGAGCAGTAGGAGCTAGATGGAAGCAGATTCCACCACGGGCGTAGCACCTGGGGAACATGTACGGTTATATACTAGCGCTAGCGATAGGCGAATAATTGGTAAAGAAATTTACTTCGAGTTTGGTTTTATTATGATAGACCTTATAGTCGAATAAGCCAAATCGTCCACAAACAGCATGACACAATGATTGATGAATCACTGGCTTCCCAGTGTAATAGCAGAATAAATATATGGATCTCTTGTCCGATATTGTTCTGGAACACAATTTCAACCTAAAATTATTACTGGCAAGTGTAAGTGCGCTTCTGGTAAGTGACAAACTGCTTCAGATAGCTACAAGTGATTTCCCTTTTACGTTTCTCAGTACCGACTGCCTGAATCTAGTCATTACGCTTAACTCCTGGCTGAATGTCGTATCCGAGTTCACCACGCCCCGAAATACGGAAATAAAGCTAGAAAGTTTTAACCAGTTTGTGGTTTCCTTCTCTGTAGCCCTTCAGTGTTTAAACGTAGTTGCACAAGTAGATCAAAGTGCCATCTGACGTCATGAAAGAAGGAACTGCCAACATTATTACAGTGCCGCGAGACAAAAAAAAATCTTATTAAATTCATTACAGATACTATAGTCAACTCACGAGTGGTCACATTACCAATATACTTTCTTTGTTTTTGTTAAGCGTCACAGCGCTTGTAGATGGGCTGAGTCATCAAACAAGGGTCTTTGAAAGAGGAAAGGTCTCTTCTTTACACAGACTGTGTCTTCCCATTCTGCACATTGTTTTTCCATATTAACCAAGAAATTTCCCTATTGTGATGGCCACTTATCTGGAATAGAATAAAGGCTTGTATGCTTACGGTGATATGTGAACCACGTTGGGGGATTAGTGTTCATATTATCACACATCAGTTTCAGAATCTACTCCGTTTTTCATGGAAAAATTGACATCGAGTTCTGATCAAGGATCGAAGGTACTTCTCTCCAAAGTGCAGGCCTAAACATGCTGGGAATAAATTTTGAAGCTTGCTTGACTCGAAATGCTGCCATGTCAAGAGAAACCAACATATATCATCTGTTAAATTCATAAAATTAGATTATTAATCTCTGTGTATGAATCTGTGGTTTGAGGCTCTCACGGCAGTACTGATAGGTGTCTTCTGGGTTGTCACACAGCGTAGTCTTGTACTTGGGTGTCAACACTCCTCCCAAACATTGGTAACCATCTGTATAGACCCCCCCCCCCCAACCAAGTTACGAACTCTGACTTATGAATATCTGTACATACACACAAATCTGAGACTCATCGTAATATTTTGGTAACTGTATCACGTGAATGCCGGTTCATATGTAAGCATCATTCATCACTGAGGATCATTCCATCTGCACTAGGTGGTTTGTTCTGGGCTAGATTACTCCGTTACCCTGTTAAGGAATACGAAGTGAGACTAAAAGCCTGTACCATGGACATAAAAAGAGAGAAATATATGTATTTGTTGTTCAATTTGTTTTCTGCTTTATTTTCTACTGGAATTATGACTATTGTTTTTTACTGATATTCATTTAATATATAGGTATGCTTAATTTTAATTGTTAGACAGTAGATTATTGCGTGTCTAAGGACCTAAGGACTATTTACATAATTTTACCTGTGGAAAATCGTGTTCTAAGTTCGAACAAAAGACTTACAAACGGACTTCCGAAACGCAACCCACTCCTAATAGTACGTGCGCAGAAGTGTCAAAAACTCAACCGGTCACTTAGCACTCAAGCAAAATTTATAGTAATGAAGTGGTTGCAGAACATTTGTCGGTCACTCAGTTATTCAATGCGATGGATGGGCACGCAGAAATGATGATGCTGTAAGCCACTGTTCTTCTTTAAAACCGCGGAAGCAGGATAAAATCGTTTTTATAGAGTCCCGCGGAACACACATACCAGCTTTCAACGGCTATGTTCCGCGTTGTGGCTATCATTTCCCGGTAGTTCGCTAGCTGCTGCTGTGCTGATGGGTTCCACGCTAAATGCAACACAATGTAGTGCTGTCGGGTGTTACAGTGAATGGGGAGAATGGGAAATGATTTCCTTTTGTTGCTGAAAGTTTCGTAGTAATGTTTACACGATTTCGGTAGCTTGTAGTGTCATGGCTGAGTTATTTTGTGTTTAGGTGGTTTGGGTTCAAATTTCGGCCCAGGATTTTCGCAGCTCAGTCCTTCCATTCAAATGGTGGAACCTTGAATGTGAAAAGCGTCGTTAAGGAAACTAAGAAACCAGGACACAGCAGGGAAAGAAGAAGAAGAAAACGATATCTTATAACCGTTTACATCTGAAACAACAATGATATTAAATCTACAACAGCTGTGCAGAAAATAAAGCTTACCTTTGTATCGGCTCCATTTCATGGTTGGATGGTTACAACTGGTAACGTTTAACGTGGGTGACAGCAGATGGGCAGTTAACATTAGCGCATTGCTGATGGTTAATTGTAGATTTGGTGTGTATGTGAGGTCAAGTAAAATGTCCCTAGGGTCGTGGAGTGAAAGACAATTAAATGCTTACTGCACGGATTGTAACTACTACCAAAATGAGTATAAAGAGATTGTCGTTGGGGGGGAAAACTTTAATAGCTGGGAAATCCGACGCAAGGCTATTTACCGGCGGAAGTAGGCTACAAAGCGTGTTTATTGAGGGGGAGAACAGAACCAAGTTCCATTTTCATTTGAAATGTACTGTTATGAAAATAGCTTTAAAAAGTTACTTCCTATTCATTCATATACTTTTAACGGAATTAGTTTTCTATTTTATAATTGAAACTTTTCTTTTCGTACACAGTCTCTTGTTATCTACATCTTTTGTTCGAAATGGACGATACGTGCTTGAGAACTCATTAGTAGACATTTTTATGTTCCATTCTGTTGGTAAAAGTTGAAGAAAAGGTCGTTTATTATGGCTGTAATGAAGAAATTAAATTTCTGCGTAGGTGTAGTGATGAGATGATTGAATATTCTTAAAATACGGACTTAGTGTTGAATTTCATACTGCAAAATGGATAATTACATCTATCAGATATATCTATATAAGCAACACCTCAACGATTACAACTGGATATTTGTTTGTCCTTCATTATACATGTTTCGCTCAGGTCCAGCCATTTTCAGGGTGTATTTTTATACCACACAAATCTGATAACATTGTAGGTGCAGTTAACTAAGGAGTTAGTTACATTAATGATAATTACTAAAACATTAAAATAGCAACCCGTGGTTTCTCATATGTAATTTAACTGAAGTTAATAATAAGAATAAAACTTTTGACTTCTCATTTACTGCAAACGTATTGAATAGTTTCAGGAAAATGTAATAAGTAGTGTGGTATTAACGTTGCGGATACTACTGTTAATGATAATGATAAAAATAAATATAAATAATCCTCTGTTGAAACACCGTACTCTCCAGACGGATTTAAATCCTCATGTAGCCTGGGACTCGGTAGCAGATGAAAATGAGAATGGTCGCTTCATTATGAACTAAGTCTGCGGTGCTGCCTCGATCTCTTGAAGTCTTGTTACTGTTGGTAGTCATGTCAAAATTAATTCTCACATGCAAGGACGGAGCTCCAGTAACATCACACAACACTGAATGAGGCGTCTTACAGACGCATTTTGGCTCTGACGTTCGCTTGAAATGTAAGGGAATTTCTGTACCATTGAACGGAAAATATTGTCGAATGTGCTGAATGTCTATATTAAATGAGCTTGAATCTTGTGTTAAAATACATGTTACTCACGTCCGGACAACATCCAGAACATGATGTTGCATACGAAAGTGAAGGTTTTACTCTGCAAATAAGTCATCTTTATGCCTTCTAGTCGTGTATAAGAATATTAGTACTCAAAAAATCAGTACAGATCAACCAAAATAGAATGTAAAAATGCCTTTTCAAATTCGAACAAAACTTCTATGACAGTGTAAAAAATGAAAAATAAACAAGAAAGTTTCCCCCCACAAATACGAAATTTCTAATATCAGGGGCAATTGTTATTATTCAGAAACAAGGAGGATTTATATTGGTTCTGACTGACATTTTGGCCATACGTTTATTGATTTTCCTTCTGGGTGTGCTATGTACACGCCTTGTTTTGCAACTATACAAATCTAAAAAGAAAGGTAATACGACAAAGTGTAGCCTTCAGAACTTTTCCGCTTTTCCCTTTCTGAAAAATTGGTACTATGAGCATGCCTTTCTGTTACTAACGTAGACCCTCCATTTCATTAGATCGAGGCGAAAAATTCTTAGTTTATCGTCTTCATGTCTGACTACAAAATAATGTGACACTAGAAACTTCATAGAACATTAGAAAATGAAATAATTCTTATAAGGAGACTGGTACTGGGCCAGGCGTAATCCTGTAACTTGGCTTCGGATGAAAGTGTCCTCAATCTTACTATTACTACTACTACAAAAACTAACAGAATCTTAAAAGTATATTAATTGACGTATGATAGATGATATGAGACATAAAATGTGAGATGCTTATTTTTCTGTCTAAATATAATTTGAGGTTGCCAAACTATTATATGTGATTAAAACTGAATATAAACCATCAGTGTATTAACAAAAACCGGTAACATTATTAATGTCGATAATTTATTTAACCTTGATTTTAATTTTGTTTTGAAGACATTTAAATTTGAATCACGTGTAATACAGAGGTTTTCTAAATTTATTAATACTGGTATTATGACTTCTGTGATGGTGAATTAGACTATCGCAGGTCCTTTTCCTTAAAAAAATGTCGACAACCTAAGCTGTATTCGACCCCGCTACCTTTCGGATCGAGCTAATAAGGCTGCCCTTTAATATGAACGAATGAAAGGCTGTGCTATAACTCAGGCTATTAGTCCCCGGATTCTCACTTCGGAGGTCCGGATTCGCGCCCAAGTTAGTTTGTGCAGGATTTGTGGTGAAGAAAGTGGCACTGGGACAGGCTTTTCTCGGAGTCCTTTCGTTTTCCTCTGTCGGTGTCATTCCTCCGCTGCGCCATGCTTACTAATGTGGCATATGGGGGATAGACAAAGGGCCTGTTATAGACAATTCCACAGAGACACAACAGCAATGACATAATGAATGGCGGCATGGGAACTGAGCAGAACTGAGCAATACCTTTTGTTGCCGGACGGTCTTGGAGGAGGTAGAGCTACCTGTTCAGAATAACTGGTCAGTCCTGGTCGATTTCAAAGTAATTTCATGCCTGGAAGTTTTACTAGCTTTGCCACGTAGATTTCAGTATAAAATAAGGTTACTTTTTTCACGATGGCTATGAAGTGAAAACATATGTTTTCTGTTCCAACAGCAAACTGTCCATAAGTGGGCTTCGTGCAGTTTATTTATAAGTAGATATTTGTGATAACTGACATTCAGCATACCAGAAATCTCCTGTCATCACAATCGATTAAATGTGAAACTGATTGTGATCATCCTGTAGATGTCGTGAAAGACTTATAGATGTAATTTTAACTCCTTATTACATAAGATAGGAGTATCAGAATCCATCAGTACAAATCAATACTAATTTTTTAGTTATTCTTTCTTTGTCTCATCTTTCAGAAGCGGAAGGATAAAAAAATCAATATCCAATCACAGTTCCTGGCTGATCATAAATCTCTTCTAAGAACATTAATCTTTCGTTAGTGTCATCTTTCTTCTCGGTCTATCGTCCTTGTCTCTTTCACATGCTTCCATTCACTATTTCTGTTCTTGTCTTTGGCAAACTGTTATTACGAGGAAGACGTATAGGGTTGTCTTCAGCAAGCGTGGAAGAGGAGAGGTCACACCTAGGAAAATCGTGTTAGTGAGGGACTGACTCTGTTGATCTCTCAAATGCTGCGGCACGCATGCATTGAAGGTGTGAGTGAGAGAAAGGTCGTCGAAAAATGGACTTAGAAAGAAAGATCTTATCGATTATAAAAAAAAGGCTGAAAGGAGACAACAGGTGCTTCATTTATTTAAAGGTCGCATACCCGGGAACGTCTTCCATGAGCGTATAAACTGAAAGAGGCAAAGCAATAGAGTGACTAGGAAACCGCTTGAGCCAAAAACGAATGTCACAACAGAAGCCGACGTTGCTCGCATCATTTGAAATTTGTAGGGACAGGATAAAGCTGTAGACATGGCATTGAGTTACGTACCTATTTCTTTCACCTTGTAAGCTGTCAGATGTCGTATGTAGAAAAATGCTTTTAGTATTCAGTAAATATGACTAAAATTACGAGAGATAAATCCGTTGTCGTTTGGCCCACGTTTAGAGTCCATGGATCGATTCCGAAAGTCAGCTGACAGCCTCTTTTTTTCCCTCGAGTTTTACAAGTCGACTAGAAGGGATGAACAGTCTCAGTGCGGTATGGTACTGTAAGGGTAGGGAGTTTTCTTTCGCTTTGTCACCTCAGCTACAGCAATTTTGAGACAATTTAGGATAACACCAATAATTTGTTTCCCTGAGGTAAAACGGTCGTAACGTGGAGGTAATGTTTACCTTTACCTTTACAAGTGTTTTCAGGATGCTGACAGAATTTAGAATGTAAGTACGATCTCTTTGTAAGCATGCTAAAAATTTTAATCGAAATGAATCTTTATGCAGAGTTTGCCACAAGTATGCAGAATTTCATTGGTACTGTCACTACAAACTGCTTGAAGTGTTTGTAATTTCATGTACACTTGGCGCGAGATTGTGTATACGCCTCTGCTATGGCATTTATTTTGTTTATGAAAACATGTGTTATCAAATCTGAGGAAGGGCGCAAAAGAATGTCTGCACGTTGCATGCTGGTAAATTTAATAACAAACATTAGAATTTATTTATTTTTGATCGGAACTTTACAAAACAAACACTATTGTTCTAATGTAACTCAACTATATTTACTTAATTCATACGCATTAAACAATGAAATTACATTATTTTTTGTGTTGAGATCATGTAATTCCTAAGGTTTACGTCAAAGATCCATCAGCTTTTTTGTCTCAAGTAATATTTTAAAGTGCCACGCGGACAGTGACTGGTTATTTGCTAACGCACACTTCACTCTTTGCTACATTAATTTATCGGCTCAAATTATACTATTCTGTTAAGGCTACATATAAGATCGTCGACACCCAGTAGATATTATTATATATTAAACCCGTAACTAAACGAACCTAATTGTTTTAACGGCACAGTCTCAACACCTGGTATCTCGAATTAGCTAGTGAAATTTCATCCCAGTTAGAAATAATACTTACACTACAATGACTCCATCGTCAGATATTCGTTTCTGAAGACGTGATTTATTATGTGAAGGTGAAATTGACATTATGGTAGGAGGAGGTTTATATCGCTCATATTACTCTGTATAACATTGCTGGCTTCTGTAACATATGCTGCTATTGAACTGGTGTGGTGTTGGTTCCATAGACAACATGTTTTTGTTTATTATAACAAATATTTAAACGAACTGTGGAATATACAAGTTTATTCAAAATGTTAGAGACAAACTGAAGGGGCGTATAGAGGGACTCAGAGAGAACAACATTCGAATAGGAATCCATGTCCTCCGAAGTTATCCTGAGTTAGTAGAGGCCATTGAAGGTAGGGAAGTCTGATAACATACCGCTGAAGTTGTTCTCTCTGAGTCCCTCTATACACTCCTTCAGTTTAGCCCTAACCTTTTGAATCACCCTGTATAAAAAAACTATAATGGTGTGAATAACATCACTACTGTCTCTTAGGAATATATACTT
Organism: Zootermopsis nevadensis; assembly: GCF_000696155.1. The sequence goes on along the minus strand of NW_019059700.1, from coordinate 730,999 downwards.
CCCTCAGCTATTTGATTTTAGGCAGCTTAAATCTTTATTCTTCTCTCAGAGATGGGAAGTGAGTCTGACGCTCATACAAAACAATACATACATGTTTATTGATTTTGCTCTAAATGAAGTAATTACCCGATATATGATTTGAAGCTTCCACGGCGACGTAACTCAATAAAATCTTCTCGGGCTATCAGCCGCGTCAAATGGTTAAACAATATAATTACCCGATTTCAAAATTTAAGTTCCTGCAGTGTTTGCTAATATAAATATCTGTTTCAGGTCGATAAACATTTTTTAAATCAGTGGAATAATGAAAAAAATTAAAATCCATGCAATGGAGCGGGAGGAGTGAATATAATGTAAGTTATATTCAACAACGTACTCTTTAGTTTGCTAAGACATTGTTAGTATATCATACTCGAACGAACAGGTTATTTTAAGGAGAATCTTGAAAAGAGATACTTATAATAGGCCAAACTTGTTTTCTCATTGTATATGTTCTTCTTAAACATACATGATCACAGTAGCATTTGTTGCTGCGTGCTCTCTGCAGTTGATGCGGCATCTTAAAATACTGCATAAAATAACCTTGCCGGAATCATATTGAAGTCAAACCAACATGAAGATGAGTGTTCTTTTAAACAGATATGTATATATTTTACGCCAATCCTATATTCGTATGACGATAGGCTTTTTGTATTTTTTCTGTGCTAGTTGTCAGAATTTATATTCTCTTCTACGAAATCTTTTAACGTCTCTCTCTCTCTCTCTCACACACAGCAATTCTTTTAAGTGCGAACTAATTGAGATTGTAATTATTGAAGTTTCGTTGAAGTTAAGTCTTTATCATGTCCGTGTTTTTTATTAGTGAAGATGTGCCTCTCAACGACATCAATAATGGAAACTGTAAAAGAGTGGACATGAATGTCATTGCTACATTCATCTGTACTTTTAAAATTCTACTCCTAAGTTCAGTCTTTTGAATGAATCTTTGCTGGTAACAAAATATTATCTTTATTCTATCGGAAAAGGAACAATGATTCTTCTTTCGTTTTTATTCTGTGACAATAAGCTACTTTCTAGATTATCTATTGTTTTAGTCGAATACAAAATAATGTTGAATTTGGAGAATTTTCTTTCCTAAGTAATTAATCTAGTACGAAATTATTGGTGCGACAAGATTGTTCCCGCTAAGCCATGTTTGATAACTCTGAGTTCATGTTTGTTTGACTGGTTTCATAATCTTACAGATATCTGCCCCTTTCTTAGTCACGATTCAAGACGGGAATCTTAAGCGTTGTATCATAACGTACATACATACAAAAAGTTAGACTGACTGTAGGACATGGAATAATTCATGAAGTACAATACCCTGTAAAAAGATGGCAGGTCCTTTCTTAACTAGAAAACTATCAACAGATACGTTTAGGTATCTTTATAAATTTATCCCTTTTATACGAATTAGTTAAATAATTTTGTGACTAGGTGGTAGACTGTTGAAGATTTTGATGCAACATAGTAAGTACCTTTCTAAAAATATGAACGATTGGCAACTGGTCTATGAAGATAGTTGATAATTCTTGTGTTAAGACTGTGTTTAATTGAATTTGTCTGAAAAATTATGGGTTATTTATATAATTTTAATGATTAATGTAAAGTAAATATAGTCGTATTTAACTGAAAAAACATGGTAAGTGTAGAGAGTTACAGAAATAATATTTGTCCCGTCTCTGCAAAAAAGATCAATTCCCCAAAGTGGACACTTGGTTTCTGATTTACAAATTCAATTCAATTCAATTCAATTAATTTATTTACGTGTTTGCCAACAGCAAGAAGCCAATAACAGGCAAACACTGATAATACATAAAATAATAATGAAAAATAATACACAAACAGATTAACTAAACTTATACATGTACAGTATTAAATATAACTGCCAAGTACAGGCAGTACAGTATTAGTTAGTTAATGCTACTTACGATAATAATTACTGTTTATTCTGCGAATCATAAAAACTGAAGTACGTTCCGTGGTCAGATTTATTGATTATTAAAGCAGATGGTATATGTGGTTACCACTGGACTTTAGAAGGTTAATGCATTAATCCCTTAAAAAGCTTAATTCTATTCTTTTGATGATCAGGCGATATTGATTAGGACATGTCAGCGCGCAGATATCTCTTCTGTTATCGTTCTTTAATGAATTACACTTTACGTGTTTGAACGAACAGTTCAGACTTCAATCAGCAACAGCATAGGTTTGCAGCCCGATGGCTGTAGCAACGCAGACAAACAAGGCCAGCAGTTTGTTATCGGTGAACGACAGAAGTGAAAGTGATTTGTGGGTTTTCTCGCACGTTCAGTATAATCTACTGATATTGTATTAGAACAGTCACAACGACGGATTATTCCTGTTTACTCAAACTGCGTAGGCCTACACCAGTCAGGTAAGCGATGCAATTTATTCGCATTCACCTTTTAGATGGATTAGTTTGTGAGAGGTTTCGTTGCCCGCGGAGCAACTTCAGTTGGGACACAGCCGTTTTCTCCCACATCAGTCTGAATCATAAATATTGCCCTGTCATGTATCATGCAGACAGACATAACGTGTCCAATTGATGCCGTGTAATAAAGTAATTAAAGTAGCAATAATTAAACTACTTGGGTCTTCTTTTTACAGCGAGACCGAGCTTATTGTCAGTCATTACAGGGTAATAAACAAAACGGTAGTGAACTTTTAATTTGCCGGTGAAATCCGGAAGTTCAATACCGCTAATACAAAAACCCGCTACTGAACCGGAGTCTGCGTAAAATCAGTTTCATCCAGTTTATCGATTGTTGATTTCTTTTTAAGATTTCTTTTTTAGAAAACTGTATTAACGATTTCTGCCATCGGGTTTGATCGTAATTTGTATGTTACAACAATTCCAGAATAATATTATGTATCACGAAGTTCTTTATTATCTGTTTGTATCCATTTCCCGTTCAATTTATATTTATTAAGGAAAATTTTTACCTTCTCAAATTTTAAACCATTAATTTGTGATGTTTCCAGTGTAAGACGCCATGCTTCAGAAAAATGCAAGTAAAGGTACAATAATAATTGTTTAATGTCGATATTAATCTCGAGAGTGAGTAGAAAGCAGTTTTTGAAGTGAAAAATTGCTTCCAGTATACAGAATTAATTCTTTATAAGTACTTAAATTTTACACTTGCAGTTTTATGTTTAAATTTTAAATTTTAGAACACTTTATTCCAGA
>NW_019059700.1:694436-727599 GCF_000696155.1 Zootermopsis nevadensis | reverse complement strand
TTTTATTTATATTTCTTCATTTATTTTGCTTTGTGTTAATATTGTTTCTATTTTGGGTTTGCATGTACTTGGCAGTTATATTTAATACTGTACATGCATAAGTTTAGTTAATCTGTTTGTGTACTATTTTTCATTATTATTTCATTATTATTGTATGTATTATCAGTGTTTGCCTGTTATTGGCTTCTTGCTGTTGGCAATTGAATTTTTCAATTCAATTGAATTGAATTGAATTGAAAAAACCAATGTAATTAAGAGCATAAAACTGTGTTTTTATTTGAAACATTTATAACATTAAGGAAATAATGTTATAAAAATAAGAAACACTCATGCAATTGTAATGGTCTCACAAGGAGTGCAATGTTTTAAATTGTTTTTACATTTATGGATTTCAAACTTCGATTCTGAAGCTACTGGTTTAGTTGTGTAGGGAGGCGTGTGAGGCTTGGCTCGAAATATTCCTACATTTATGAAACAGACATCTTTTCTAAAGTGAAATGTAACCCTTCCACTTCTGTCTATCTTCTTATGATAGAAAATCATGTCTTGTAGCATGGCACGCCCTTTCAGATTCGAAGCGTCTTTATTGTTATACTGGAATGCTCATTTCTTTGCCATCATGTTCCATGTCAGCTTCAGATATTTGGAATGAAACGAGAAAAGGAGATCTCAAGAGAAAAGTACGGATGTTTGGAATGCGTATCAAATCCCATATTCTGCTTATGGAGCAATATTTTGTCACTGTTACTATTTTATATGCATTCCTCACAAAATTATCTATTTATTATTGTTTGGTTTCGGTGATCTTAGTGATGAACCATAAATCTACGGATTTAAAGACTATTTGAATATTTATCAAGGTCTTAGACAATATGCCGTACTATTTCTTAAAAACACAGCTCCACATTATTTTAATCCAGAAACAACACTCCAATAAGAAATGGATTTATTAATTTTCTCTTGCGTAACTATTAAAAAATGTTGATGGTCAGACGACTAAAAAATAAAACATAATGTAACATTATAAATATGGAATTATATTACTCTTGTAGGAAGTTGTAAAATATATTGTTTTCTCAGAAATTTTAAACTGTGACAAAATACAGGAATGCTATTATAGCTTTAGCTCTTGTCGAAGATTGTAACAGGTTGTTTACAATAACCCTTCAAAGACGGAACTTCTTTGTATTCTGAAAGGCTGTGTTCGATTTCATGTCAGTGTTTATGAAAATCACAACTTCCGAACTCTCTGCCGACTGATATGGTTTGCACCCTAAGACTTCCAATTTCTCACTAGCTGAACTTATGACCTATATGACAAAACCTCACATACAGGCCAGTGATTTTTAACTTGTAAATTTGAATACAGAAAAAAAAAACTCTGAAACAATAGCTAAAAGTACTAAGTGTTACAATAAATCTTAGTTGCCATGGCGACCTGGAACTCAGAATCGTGAGTCATGATGATCGGCTGAATAAGCTTTTTCGGATTCTCATAAGTTTCTTTTCGGTACAATTATAATGCAAATAAAACATAAGATTATCATTTAGAAGATGGACATGAAGTTAGAACACGATTAAGTCCAACCCACGAAAGACAAAGAAGACCAAAATTTTGGAGTTTTCTCATAAATAAACTTCTCAACATAACAATCGTCCAGACTTTACCGTCTTCTTAGAACTTCGTAGGATATTAAGTAAAGTAGATTGTTTTAAGCGTGGCCGAGGGAGAGTAAGGACGGCGCTTAATTTAGATGCATGTTTTGTTGGCGTTCTTGCAAACTGCTTCTAGCTTTGCTGTCCTTGCAAACCGAGTGCTTAATGAAATTCCCTTTGCATTTGCGGTCAAGCTGTCCTGCCTGCTTTAACATCCTCTCCTCTGCTTCTTATTACGAAACTTTTAAAACTGGCTCTTTGTTTTTCAGTCCTTTTTCTTTCTTAGTTAAATCGGTTTTATTACTTTACAAACTTGTGGGGCATTGATGTTGTCTCTGTAGGCTTACGTATTACGAATTAATCAATAAAGTGTTACGTTTACGGCATGTTTTGAAATGTATCTTAACCTGTTTATTTTTAAGAAAAAATATCCCTAAAGGAATAAAACTTTATGCTACTCAAATCACGTTAATTTATAACTTTAGGCCTACAAATCACGCTTTATTAACATCATCTTTAGGGAATTTAAATTTAATGTAACACAGCAGAATTACAGTTAGCTATGTGGTAGTTTACTTGACTCGGCTACCAGACTATACGGTGCAACATCTCAGAAGACAGTCATCAACATACTTACCTTGAGAACCTTTCATCTCATCACAGTTTCTTGCAGCCTCATCAACATACTTACCTTGAGAACCTTTTATCTCACCACAGTTTCTTGCAGCCGTCATGTCACTGTATAAGGCACACGGAATGACTGTACTAAAGTCTGGAGAAAAATTATTTTTTCATTAACAGACTCGTTTTACTATAAGGCACACGGAATGACTGTACTAATGTCTGGAGAAAAATTATTTTTTCATACATTATCATTGTCTTAAAAGAACATAATCACGTGAAGAAAATTTACAGAAGATGTGAGCAAGGTGACTGGACGTCCAGGTTTCTATTCGCAACCACTTCCAAGCCCATTCTGGGGAACACCCAGCTTGTCGCCTGGTCTGTACCAAGGCCGTTGTCCTCGTCACTAAAGGGGATGTAGCGATAAATCTGCTCATTCAGTGCCATTAGTGTTCAGACAGAATTTGTGTGTTTCCCGACATCTAAGTTCCCTGTGAAAATTCATGACGTGGTGAAGAGGCATAGGGACAGCTTACCCCAAAGTCTGCGACTTTAATCGAACTGTTTCTTTCGATATCCTCAGAGTGTATCGAAATTAACAAACAAGACCGGAAAGTTCTCAGCCAATTGGAAGACCTAGACATAGATGTGAGATTGTTATTGGAAATGCTGTCGGAGAAACAGAATGTGTGTAACGATTGCACATTTCTTGACCATCTGAACACTTATGCACTATTCACGAAAGAATTATTATATGGTAATCTCCCTTTTATAAGTCTGATTAAGCTGAGTTTCTTCTGAAGTAGGTGTTAACGATCGGTCGATATGAACTGAAATTAAATTTACTTCAAAAATCTGAAAATGTACTGCTGATAGACGGATGGCGAACCTGGCAAGTTAGAACAAACACCATTCAGCGTATGATATTGAAATTTTGTGTTGTGTTAGGTAGTGAGAAATATAAGAGTATTTTATTTTATTTTATGAGTTTCAAAAATAGCAATATGACGGCGAAGCAAAAGTGTTTATAACCGATGAATCGTTATAAATTGTTACCGCGAGAACAAGTAGATTTTTCAATTTTTAGTTGTATGTTATAAGTTTTCAGAAACTATTAATCGAGTGGGGAAAAGACTGAAATATAAAATACAGACTTCGTGCCTTGAATTGATTTTGTTTATTTCCTGAATTTCTAATCTAATAGTTGTATAGATGTTCTCCTTTAAATCGTATCCTGTAGAAATAATATGATTTTAACCTACTGCAGTATGTACGTGCTTGAGATGTTAGGATGGCTTCATTACGTATAATAAATGTCAACTGTTGCACGAAAAGTTAGAGTGACATCACAAAGTGTCGTTTCCGTATGTCGTATTATATGTACACGGTTTCCCGACCTCGACCGTAAACCGTAAATTTGTTCTCGGTAGAGAGAACTCAGTAATAATTACCATATCCCGCTGTTGTAAGTTTATACATGAGAGGAATTTGCCAAAGTATGGTCCAGAAAGTACTGTTTTGTGAAGTGGCAGACTGGGTGGAAACAAATTATGATGGAAATGGTGATTTAATACAGTTGACTTGGATACATAACTCAATCTACTATTTGTATATTTGATTTGTGCCTTTATCATTCTGTAGGCCTATGCCTAAAAGTAACCAACTTCATGGAGCATAGGCCTTTATCATTCTGTAGGCCTATGCCTGAAAGTAACCAACTTTATGGAGCATAATCTTTATTGAGTGCCCAAGTAGTCGAGGGATTCACAACAACTTATGGAACCCAAAGAATCATTACCATCCACCAGAGGCATCTTGGAAATGTGAATGTTTGCTTTTCAAAAAAGGAATATGTCGTTTACATTCGTTCACGTTTTTGACTTAAATATATTTTGCTTCAGGATACAGTTGATCCATTTATTCAGCTTCCATTGTGTCTGTTTATAAAATCAGAGGCCATGTTTGTTCGGCTGTTTATGTACCCTTTATTTATTATATGTACTTTCTATTCACGCATTAATAGCACATGAAATGGCCAATGTCCAATATATTCTCTGTATTATGATTTTGTAACGTCCTTTGTAGTGACTAAATATTATATCAATTACCATGCCAGTACAATATTTTCTTCCATAGACACGACTTGCGTATATGTTACGAGGAAATCGATTGTCTATGTAATTTCTCAACGAGACTAATATATAATAACGATAATATTTGTCTGTACCAAGCTGTTACAAATAAATAGTAAGCCTATAGAACTTGATTTAACGACATTGTTTCAGCTTAATTTATCATTCTACGAGGAATAGTAACATTTGTAAAAGTGGATTGTGAAGGATGTGGAAGGATGTAGCAGTTTCTCATTTGAAGGACTATCCCAGCCTCCTACCGACAGGAATTTCTCAAATTTTCAAAATATTTTAAAATTTTAAATATTTGGAAAAATTCTTAAGAACTTCACTTAATAAAACTTGACTTAATGTGACATAATCTAACCTGATCTAATTCAACCTAATCCATCCACCCCTAATCTAACCTAACCTTACATACCTAAGTTAAGCGAATCTAACCTGACCTAAACTAGTCTAACTAAATTGCCATAACGTGGCTTAAAATAGTGCATCAGCTGCAACAGCGGGATACGGCTGCAAGAATTCAACATTTCCTTTGCCATTGTCATTTTGTGGGTGAAGGTGTAGTTAGGATTGAGTTTTAAATGTTACGTTGTGAATTTAAATGACGAGTACCAACAATTCTTATGCAAACACTGTATACAATTTCGAAATATAATAGTGTACAAATTTTTTTCAATTTACGTGACTCTTTTGCTAGAGTGCGATTCGGCTTTAGGCAACAACTGTGAACGAAAGTGTTTCCAGTAGCACTACAAGCAGCAGATTGTACAAACGAGTGAATGCACCCCAATAGACACGTTAGTGACCTAGCTCCCCTTCTGACAACGGAACGTCGACAGCAGCGCCTGTGGTGGGCAAGAAGGGAAATTAAGATAATTGACATTTATTGAGATGCCTGCAGGGAAGTCCTATTTCAAAAGCTATTTCCTAACACGCGGCAATAATTTATATTCACTCCCTGTTCATGGAAGTTGACTTACACCGCTGTAGAGAATTCCACAGTTCATTTCACAGCACTGACGCGTTAGGTAAGATGTAGGAAGCTCCTGACAAGCTGTTGATTATGTTGCTTAAACTTGCTGCGACGTGCATACAGGCATACATTTCGTGACCGTAATAGAAATTTTTGATTTTGTATTGACGTCTAAATGAAATTAGATGCACATGTATTTGATCGTTAATAATTAAAACACATTTTATTATCGTACATATAAGCTGAAAATAGTACTTACTAACTAAAATGTTGTGAGCTATGTTCAAAATCTTGCATTAAGACCAACTCATAACTTAATGAAGAATAAGCCTATTGTAATTGTCTTGCCTTTATTGTTATAACAGTAGTTTTTGAGGTATGAAGCGAGAAGTAGATGATTTAAGACTCTAACGAAAGCGTCTGACCTAACTGTCGAATTTGAGGTTTCATTTTTCCAAACGAATATTTACTGTTACAAGGATAATCACAGCCAGAAATTGTTTTTCAAAATGGTATCTCATTAAAAATACACAAAATAGAATAATGTTGTTTATAATAAATAATATAGAACATAGAGACCTACATTTTGCAAATTTATAAAATAATAAGCTCGGTTTAAGCATAGTATAAAGTATGGTTTCTGTTGGACTGAAACCGACCGAAACGAAATTTCGTACCAAATATACCCAATACAAAATGTAATCTAAGTATGTTCTGTAGTTTCCGAAGTGAAATATACGGTCGGACAGACACATCCTATAATATAGAAAGTGCACATAACAGCTTCATGGTCTAACGTGTAAACAGTTCATGTCCTGTATGATATTTGGGAGAGTAAGTGGAAAATTAGTACACATGAGGCACAGAAAGTTTTGATGGGACCACTTGGATGACCTATGCATAAATAAGATGATGATAATAAATATTAGGATGGAAGGGTGTGGAATGGGTTTGTCGCGTTTATTATGCGGGTTTTGTGAACACATTAATAAAACTTCAGATTCCACAAAAGGCGGATATTTTATTGACTAACTGAAGGACTTTTATCTCTTCAAGGACTCTGCTTCGTGGAGTTAATTAGTTTCTTGGGCTAAAAGTAGATAAAATCATGCAATATACACAAAGTTTGATAACTATGATTGTGAATCAAGGTTCTGATCTTCAGAGGGAAAACAGATCACATTACCAAGAAACAATTTTTTTTAGATAATGGCGAAGTCTAATTACAGTATTCCTATTAGGGCTAATTAAGAAACGGGTTGGATTATTATCGGAGAGAGCACTGCACGAGGCAGGACAGTAAATGTAAACATCCACTATAACCACGTCTTCATTATAAGACATTCCCACTGGTTTATGCGTCATAGTCACTGCAACGCTACAAAACTTCTCACATTCTTTGTAGTCTCACCAAGTCCCTCTCTAAACAGCATCTTAAAATATCAGTACGCCATTCTACCCTTATGCACTAATAGGCCTACACAACTAATATAATTTAACCCACCCTCATTGTTTTGATTAGGCGGATAAAATTGTGCAATTTAAAACTGCAGATTAGAAAGTTAAGCAGGTTCCTTTTATTGCGTTGGTTTTCTTTAGAACTCTCACTTACATTACCTTGTACGGACGATACGCCTTGTCCTAACTCTAAGTTGCATGCTTACCTACCACCTGGAGCTGCTTTTCAAAATTATGGCGGTGTCCAAACCGACGACGAGGCTCGACTGTGCATTTGCGTCAGTCCCAACTCACATCCTTGCGTGTGCAGTGAGAATAATGCACAAGTTTTTTTTTAAAAAAATATTACGGAGTATTAAGCATGAAGTATGAGTAAAAACAGGAAGTTGAAGTTGTAGACTTGGCGTAATGCCGACAGGGAAGGCCACATGACGGATTGCGATAAGTTTGCGGTTTTTCTGTAATGAAGTTTCTCTTAAAATCACTGATAAATTTTCACTTAAACTTTTGGTTGGAATTAATGATCTACCGTGTCTTTACTTACCAATTACATGTAAAGTTTAATTAACTTACAGGCCTATACTTCTTTTACGTAATACAGTATTTACCACGTCGAAAATATTTAAATAAAAATCTTATTTAGAGACCACGTCGAAAATATTTAAATAAAAATTTTATTTAGAGACACAATATATTACGTTTCATACTGTGACCAATGAATGCTTTAAATGATTATTATAAAATTAATACACTCCTGTCGGCGTCATATGCAATGCACAGTTACAGGAAGCCGGTACGGGCAAAATTATATACTCCCAGTGCCAAGTTATGTCGGAATTTATACAGTAGTTTCACAGATGAAGCGTGGGGCATGTTAGATCAACCTAATTAATATAAAGGACATCATGATTACAGATCACCTATATCCCAGAACAGTAGGCAGAGACAGAATACACTAACACAAACTACGATATAGCACAGCAGATAGAGGCAGCATTGTTAGAACAGCCAGTTTAAAAAGAAGGTAACAACGTTTAAGCTCCTTTATATCCATACACATTCTCAAAGTTACAATAACATAAATAAAAGCAAAATAAAAATCAAATTTTAATACAGTTGTTATAATAGAGTGGTATTTACAGCTGAATAGATATCTGTAGTATGAGAGTTTTATAACTCACATAACAATGTGAAATGTATCTAAATATAAAATTTTAACTGTATACTTTTTTTTAAACCAAATTACTTATACAGGTAGAACCAGGACACATAACAATTATTATAAACACAACACAAATCTAATAGATATGTATTAATTATAACAAGTTTGTTCAGTTATAGGCAATTTTAAAGTAAATTGTCAAATTTTAAACATCTAAAATGTTTTAGCATTACTAGTTTTACACACGTAATTAATTTTAAAACAAAGGTTGGTTAGTAACACATTGCTGTTGATACATGTAACCAATAAATTTCAAACCTAATTAGTATCTACAGCTATGTTATTGTGTGGGTGGTTATGGTAAGTAACATAGTACTTACTGTAAAGATCTCCCCTTCAAGCGTCCTTTTCATGTACTTGAACACAAAATATGTAATAATGGCCATAAACTCTGCGATCGTCGCCTTGGCGCAGTGATTTACTATTATAACGTTATTTCTTTATGCATCTCTTTCCTTATAGTTAAGTCAAAAGTAACTGCTACACTGAAGATACAATGTATCATTTGACCCGTCAGAAAACATGCCATCTTACTCTTGATGTTATATAAAAGGAAAGCTTTGTGAAATTCCAATATGAAAAGTTTTTTAAAAATAGTTTTTAATCTTCTATGTTCTCGGCATGTAAAACACGTTTTTATTTCCTATAAACGTTTTTGCCGTCACAGTGGCCGCGTGGTCTGAGGCGTGGGCTTTGTGACGCTTGGTCACTGGGTCAGTGGGTTCGAATCCCACTCAAGGCATGGATGTTTGTCCGCGTCTCTCTGTGTTGTACTGTCCTGTGTACAGGTAGAGGCCTTGCGACGGGCTAATCACTCGTCCAAGGAGTCTTACCAACTGTCTAATAGATCAAAGCCAACGAAAGTTGAGACCCGCAGATGCTCAAGGCACTGAAGAACGGGTCGTCTAAGTATAGTAAGTATAAATGTTTTTAGTTTTTGGCTCTGTTAAACAAGAAACCTCTCGTCTGTTACATCTAGCTCTTCGTTATGTTTGTGAATTATAAGTTGTTGCTATCGAAATATTAATAGGAAGATATTTTAATACAAAATAAAACTGGTCTTCGATTGGAAAGTAAAAGTTTAAAAAAAGAGTTCAAAGACAATATTTATCCGTATCACTATTATGATTTCTAGGCCTTTTCGATCCGAGTAATGTTACGAAGATTTTATTTTGAAATTTGTTCATAAGATCTGTAAAGTATGAAGTTATTAAAACTTATCTCGTTTTAAAATGTATGCAACGTAGTTACAGAAGTGCCATAATGTATTTGTGGACGACCGAGGACTGTATTCGCTTTTGTCTGATATTCGTAACATGCTATGTTCTTATGAGACGGGACTTTCTTAGATAGAGACGAATTTTGAAGTTTTGATATATGTATATAACCCTTTTCCTGGGTTTTATTCTATAAAGTTTTTCGAATTAGGCCTATCATTTGTGTGTATCTCAAAGTGTATTTCTGATTGCCGATCCCCGTGACGAAGATTTACATTTATTGATATGCAGGTATAAAATCTTTTAAATCTGTGCAAAGTTTTTCTTGTTAGTATGGAACCATAACAATTGAATTAACATACAAATATTTTGTAAGAGACCCATTGATTTTGATTGTTAAACGATATCAAAGTGTTTTTCTTTGTGTTATCTGATTTCAGTTTTCTATATTTGAAAATGTTTGTGATGTATTAATGTTTCATGTAAGAATTTCTCGATTTAAGTTAGTCCCTTCAGAATTAAATTGCCAAAAATCTTCTTTCTCAGTTCAGCGTTTATACTCAACGTATCATTCGAAACTACTTAGCACCTGCTGTAATGAAAGCGTCGTTAAATAAACAAAAGAAAAACCTGTATCTGATGCGTTCTTATTTGTTGAGATGTCTCAGATTAGGACCTGGTGCGAGTTCGAAAAAAGTTCAAAATTTAATTTATTGTTCATACACCGATTTTTTTAGACTCAGAAATATAGTATACTCTTTTCACCATATATATGTGGTAATAAATTGAGCCTGTAACATTTGTTGGCAACGTTGATATGTTAACATTCAAGAAATATAAACTATATTTATTACAAACAGATCCAGGCAGATATTTAAGCAGTTTAAATTATATTGAAATACCTAAAAATACCTCTGCTGGGATTTAATGGTAGTTCTTGTGCGACAGTGTCATTTTCAAAGTCGCCTCCACGAATCATCCAGATACTCAGCGTCGACTGTCTATTGTTATATAATGTTTCGTCGAACTTGACAAATAGCGTCCTGATATTCTTTTCACTTCACTGACTGTACTGTGGCTCTTCTCCCATCCAATGTCGCAGTTCACGTGTTCCAGTTGCCGCTCTGTTGCGTCTCTTCCCCTCTTTCTCATCAATCAGGAAATTGCTGTATGCACATTACGAATTTATTGGTGTTCGATACTAAAATTGCGCTTAAAGCTCTGAGTGCCTATCTGTTTCGGAACAGATATTTGCGCTATTTTATGAATTGATTAATGTTTTTACAGTAAATATGCGACAGAAAATGTGAGATATGTCTCTTTTTCATCCTTACGTAATGACTTTCATAAGTCTGCTTCATTACATATATCACAAATATATTTGACCGCAAAAAATTATAGTTTTATAATTATTGTATTCATGCGATTTCTCTATATCGTCTTCTTTGTTTTCAAAAGGTTAAACACACGGTGGAATGTTTATGTAAACTATTTTAAATTAGATTAATTATCTCAGAGAAGAACGTTTAATGCCTTATTTTTTCTGTTCCGATTTGTAATACTGACTTGTTCATAAGGCCGCCTGAGTCAAATGTATGTATGTATGTTATTTTATATGGTGAAATACTTTTATGTCACTGCTTAGCAGAACAGTTAAATGCTCCTGGATATGGATTTTATAATACATTTATAATTTATCCCACTCGGTTTCAACAACAAGGAAAGTACATTTTAGGCGAGAAGCCAGAAAAGTAAAGATTATAATTGATTTGTATAAAGCTAAACTATTCGAGGTTTCCTCTTCTCTTGTTTCAAATTATGTTTCATTTGCTGGGTAAACATATTATTTGAATTTCTTCAGAAATATTATCTGGGCAGGTATTACAAGAATATTCATAAAAATATTTAACTTGACAAGTAACAGAAAAAGGAAACGTAGTCCACTATAGATTAATGCGCGTACACGTCGGATTACCAAAAGATGTTTGTGTCATTTAAAACGCTTTCTTCTATAGCAAACATCTACTCTTTACTTATTTCTCAGCAAAGTAATGTAGCCTACTTCTTGAGAAGTTACAGGTCGTTAGTTGGTCAGAAAATTCTGTTTTATGTAACCCAAAGATTCATTACCTTTTTCACACGAGCAAGGCATCTGGTCTTGTCCTGAATAATTTGAATCCTTGTCACGTCATTATACCCTTTTTGTTGAAGATCCGTTAAAATATTTTTTCATTATCTGTGCATTGATCTCACAAGTTGTCTCTTTTTCTCAGGTGTTCACATTAAAATTCTGAAGTTATTTCGTATATCCCTGTGCTTTAAAACTGAAAATATATTCCTAAATTTTGCCATAAGGCAATGCTCTTTGTCACAGGTCAAATAGAGAAAGTACAGGGCAGATTATTTATGAAGATGCAACTAAATCAGTGTATGAAGTAGGGGCATGTTCTGAACACAAAGGAGATATCTCTCTGTGTAGACGTACATTTTGGTGTAATTTGAGGTATACGATGTGTAGCAAAACGTACTAAATTACACAGTGGGATTCACGTCGCTTGTTATGCTTGCTGTGCTGTGATCAGTGGTACAAGATATTAAGTTCGTTTGCTCTCATGACAAAACCTGTAGTATGTTAGTATGTACGTGGTTACGTTCCTGACACGTCACATGCACAGTTTCTCATTGTGTCTGTATAGGGCATGCATCAACAAAGGTACAGATTTCGACGTGGTTTATGAAGTAAGTGATGATTATGGACCACTTCTTTCCTTACTTTTAAGAGCATCGAGCACGTTCATATTTTAAAATATTTATATTTGTAGCCAAGCTGAAAAAGTTGGCGTGTCTCTTGATATTAAACCCATCTAAAGTATTCAAGTATGAAATTTTGGCTAGAATTTAACCATATTTGTGGTATTCAGTTTTATTTAAATAACACGCCTAAATAGTTATTTATCTGTCATTTGAAACCGATATATATCCATAATAAAGATGAAGATGATTTCTTTCTGGGACATTGCCCTGTCTGCTAGAAGTTTATGGACTTATAGATGTACGTGCTGTGTACGTCATCATGAAGACGAATAAGCCACGTGCGGCTTGGTTTAAAGTCTAATGGGGATGAAAAGTAAAGCAACTCTTAGAATTAATTCGCGAGACTAGTATAGTAGTAAACTTGTAACATATTAAGTAAGTATATATCCATGCGTCGGGGCTAACTTACTATACAAAGTCATATTCTAAGAATCGTTTAAAATATGACAAAGTCTTAGTATTAATTGGAAACGACAATAAAGATTCGAAATTAGTATCATAATGGGATTATGGGAAGGTTACAATCCGTTATTACATTCCACTATTTACCTCAGAATCACCCATCGTTAAATGTCATGCCTACAAACATACAGTTAAAATATACTAGGCTGTACCTTCCCTGAAGTTTTTATGTAACTCGCTCGGGAGAAAGAATGTGGGTTGAGGGCATGTGATAACAAGTTGCTGAGGAAAATGTTTGGACCTAAGAGAGATGTGGTAGAAGAGATAAAAGCGATTTACATAATGAGAAAATTCATATATTATAATCTTTATTTAACACTCATGAAGATGAGGTAGGAGAGACGTGTTCCTTGCATAAAATAAATAAGGTCATTTTAAAGACAATGAGTAATGTGTGATACATTGGAGCATATTGGAGAAAAGTATCAAATTATGTTTTGGACAATCGAGGTGTTAACTGGAGCAGGCTTGGGTTGAAAGGTGAGAGTTTGTGAATACGGTGCTGAATCCTCAAGAGTCCATGATATCTGAAACACTTTACTATGTGAGTTACCGCGTGCTGTTCGTATATATAAGACGTTTTAAAGATCATACAAAAACGTAATTATTTCAGACGTTGGGAAATATATTAGATGAAAATTGCATATATTCTGAACCAGTAATATGTACATAATACTGAAAAACAAGCCCATTTACATCGAGTGGTTTACACATATATTATAACATGTCTCCCATACGCAGAAAGGTAGAAATGCCACATTACCGGGACGAGTAACAGATTTAATCATACTGAAAATATAAAATTGTCACATATTTATTAAATATGAATTATGTTGGGTAAATGGAAAAGGTAGTTTTAAGACAATCATTTGTTGAGGTACCTCCAAATCGTGTGTTATGTACCTATTATCTACTTTCTAACCCCACTGTGAACATCAGAAACATCGATTTGTGCAAATGACAGATACTATAGCCTGGAGGCTGTGGAGAAAGTCGTATCCCTCCCTCTAATCGTACCCCGTAGCTAGTCAGTTTATTGACAGCTTCCCTTCTCATACAGTAAACTGTTTTTCTGTTGAAGTTCTCTTACTCTTGTAATTTCGTATTGGAGGAAAACTGAGCTATGTAGTACTTTTCAGTGGATTACTGCAAAGATGGAACTTGCTATGTCAAACCACAAATGTCAGAACCGTCAGTTGATGTTTCTATAAACCACACTCGTATTATTAATTGCAAATCCGTTTATAGACCCAGAGGAGCATATTTTATATTGAATCATTTGTCTGAATTGGGTATCTTGGAACCGGTACGTGAGAGTCACTTAGAAACATGCTTGGTTAACACGTAGCCACTTGACAGCGTGAGAGGTAGTTTATCCCGGAGGCTCATAATACTTGAGCTCTAGATGGCGTTTACTTGGAACATTCATATAATGAAACACAAACATCAAACACTGTTAAATTCGAAATACTTTGAGACTAAATTTCCTACAACAATATATATTCGTAACAGCATTACTTAATTCCTACTTCATGCTAAATGTCTCGTCTAGAAACTTGTGAGGTTGTATTTAGAATCTGTGGCATAACTTCTATTCCATCGAATGCTAAATGTTACTTTCCTAGGGCCAACGTATTGCCAGTAACCATGAATTACGCGCAGGATATCTCTTGAATGTAAATATACAGTGGAAAGGTATCGGGTACTGTTAGTGGAAACCGTAAGGTTACAGCAAGTGAAGTGTAACATTCAAATGTGTTGTTATTAGAAATGGCCACCAATTACTGTCCTGTTAGCGTTAAATAAACTGTTTCACCTTATTACTACTTCATTACACTGCAAATTGTTCTTATTACGCTGCAAATTGTTCCGACTGTATGTTGCTATGCTACAGACGCCAAACTTTGTAGAAGAACTTAGAAAATTTAAGAACACATTAACAATTCTGGCGCTTTCGCGACAGATCTTATTAGGAATCGCTAATTTTTGGAGAATGCTTTCTCTCCTTATCTCCCACGAATATGTGCCGTCCTGTTTAGTTTATACCGTGACTTTCACTTCTGCTATGTCCGGAGATAGGGTCTAGCTCTATCGATTTGGGCCAACAGACTAGGTTTTACCTGAAGACGGAGATAGACTCCAATCTCCGAAACGTCGTGTTTTATTGGTTTTATTTGGTCTTGGATGATGGATAATGTCCAGAAAATAGTTTGCTTCAAAGTAGACACAGTTGAAGTTTTAACTCGGGAGATATAGAATTTTAATCTCAGCCGATTCACAGGCAGCATTTCTAAGACTCTTGATATGTTTACTCAATTATTTAAAGGTTGTATATGCTGAGACTTTGAACACACCTTTCTCTTCAGTTAAACAATTCAAAATGACGATTTACTTTTTAAATAGATTCTTACAAAATAATATGCGACCGAATATGTACCCCAGTTTTGAAAGGTTAAATTGGAAAGAAAGGAACTTTATTTTATTCTTCCGTCGATATTGGGTTTTTGGATGATAACTGCCTTTGAACTTGTAGGTAGATATCGACTTTTATGAGGAACATACTGAAGTGCGTTTAACTCCTGGAGATGGAGTCAGAAGGTTTATCAGAAATATAGGTATCTACCTTAAGCCCACGCTGCGTTTAACCCAGAAGACCAACATGAACGTGAGAACGTTAAATCTCACATGCAGAGTTGGGAGATTTGAGGATGGACGGCCTCCGAGGTGATAATATAACTCTCGGACTCGTGATTACGAAGCATCGTCAGTCACTCGTGATGCTGAGTTTAAAAATTGTAGAAAGCGTCAGATGAGACGAAGGGGCGGTTATGAATGTTAAGCAGAACTAGATCTAAAGGAACTCTGCTATTTAATACAGGTAGGCCCCGATTTACGCCGGGGTTACGTTCCACCTCAGGGTCGTTAGATCAAGCGGCGTAAATCGAGGAAGAATTATAATGTATTGTACTAGCGGACGAGAAGAAAGCAACTGACGCCGACGCTAGCGACGCCTAGGTACCCACTTCTTGTGCTGTGTTTACGCTTGCGTTTTCAAATTTTCTTCTTATATATTTTTTATTATTATTTTAAAAGTGCATTAATGTGAAACAGCGTAAAATAAAGCGTCGTAAAGAGGGGCCTACCTGTATTTGAAAACACTTGCCCAACCTGGAGGTTCCAACATTGCACCTCCCATGTGCAAAAAAGCAACACATTACCGCTCCTCTGATATATTTAGTAGTGTAGCATGGGACATAAAATTTATTAAATGTATTAAACCTTCAGTTTGTCATTAAGCTGTTATTGAATGAAAGATGAAATAAATTAATATCTATTCTTTTCCAGGTTTTTAGGAGATGAATCCCATGGCATCGTGTTCAGAAGCCACTTCCCACCCCTTCTTCCTACTAATAAGGTATGTAGTAATGAATAATGTTTGTATCCATGCAGATTTACAATAATGAGAAGTTCCCTGGCGCATAAAGTAGGGGCCAGTGTCCATTTCCATTGTGAGAGTACAGAAGCACAAAGAACTGCGTTGCAGCCATTACAGGTTGGGAGTGTTTACGTCCTAACTGGTTAAAATTTAAATCGTCCTTCCGGTCACACACTATACATTACCCCGTCAAGTTCTCTTAACAGCAGTATATTGCAATCATTTCAGTCCTCCAACTCCAACCTCCCCCCTAGTTTTACATTACTGGGCCGATCCCCATGGAGCATTCATTTAAAATTAATTCGGTAGGAAGTTTGCACAATAGAACGTAGCTAGGTTTTTAGCAGATACAGTAGTTGGAAGCTTCGTGTTAGACTGAGAAGGTCGTATTGATACAAAGATGTTTTTGCTCTCTGCAAGTCTTTGTTTTCAAGCCTAAGGAGCGGGTTCCCTGTGAACTATGAAAACCAGCATTGTTTCTAGTAGATAACAGGAGCTATCAGAAATACGTGTTTCATTGTTTTCTTCTAGAAGGATTTACGCGATT
Source organism: Zootermopsis nevadensis (assembly GCF_000696155.1). The sequence continues at coordinate 711,052 of NW_019059700.1, read as the reverse complement.
GCTTCTTGCTTTTTCGAGCTGATTGGCTTTTAAGGCAGTGAAGCCTTTTAGTGTTATACATGACGCTGAAGAAACATATGTGGAAATAGGAAATCGAAACCGTTTCATATAAGGGCTGTATATCTTAAGCGGATTTGGATTTTATTGTATCATGTTGATCTGGAATTTCTTACTAACTTCTGCAGAATGTATCTTCTGTTGAGACATGGGTGGACAGACTTACTACATGTGTATCGACATACCACTATACTATAAGTCATAATATCTACGTGTTTGCGTCGTAAGACATAAACCGGTTCCAAAGAAATTATTCTCTAAATTCATACCCTTTGTGAGTAATAGATGTAGCATATTGGAGCAGTAGTGTGTGGCAACAAAATAACACAGAGAGAAATTGCCTTTTTAGGTTTCGGACGCCTTGTAGTACGAATTTGTTCGTGACACTGAAGGACTTGAGTAATGTATCACTGCAAACCAGCTTTAATCCCATCTTCTCGTTCTTACTAACATGTGTCGTCAGCTTTATGTAGCCCAAGTGGTTTACAACGAGCTTTAATTTACATCCACCTACTTTCCTCTGAATCCATTAAGAGAGAGTAAATCAGGTTGAAATATGTGAGAAATTAAGTGGATGATTTATAAGAAACGACACCAATGTTTTAAGGCTTGAAAATGTATTAAGTATGTACGAGACGAATTTACTAATCTTAGAGATAATGTTAGGCTATTTAACATTTTATATTGCATCAAAAACGTACAGTAATTAATGCAAATTGACAGATCTGATGGTGTCTGACTATCAGTCGAAACATGCAGCTGAACACTTAACAGTAGTGTAAACACACGTAAAAACAATGTGCGCATAAAGTGACGAAGCTTCTTCGCACGAAAATGAATAACTGAGACCGCACCAGGATGCTATACTATAAAATATTTATGCAGAATGCCTCTTACCTCTTTGAATGAACAATGTTTAAGAATTAAGTTCCCACCATAAGCAAAACATAACGCATCGTGGTTATTACAACGTCAATTGGTTAATGCTGTTCAGAGAAATAATATATTTTTTTCTGAGAATCATACGAAAAATCATGAATAAGTTTACTTTCTGTGGGAAGAATGCAGAGTTAACGAATGTTATACAAGCAGTACACATAGTTACAATTGTTTTAAACGCGTTAAGAAGAATTTGCCATAATTTTGCCACAACTAAGTTAGTCTCTTCTGGTTTGAATCAGTATTCACGCCGTACATGCGATTGCCAACGAGAATAATCAAAGGGAGTTAAGATGGATCAGCAAAATAGCACACATAAGAAGGAACAGTACATACAGAAACTTATTTTGAAACTTCTTACTAAATTTCTTCGATACGTTGTATTTGTGTAAATAATTAAACTTTTAACTGACTTCGGATAAAGTATAAACTAAATAAAGTAGTAATACTATAGCCGAAGATATTTGGAGAAAACTACTTCAGTATAACTCTTGCTCTTATATTAACTACTGGACAATGAAGACGGTGTAAACTACATGGTGTTAGTGACTGTGTCCTAAGTAATTGTGTACTGTAATTAACATTGTAGGAAGAAGGAAAGTGCACTTTGAATTAATTTATATCACTGTCCGATTGTTTCAACCAACAGGATAGCTTGCACAAGATTTCGACATCTTTATCGTCATCCTTTACTGTGACATTAAGGAATACTTAAACTTAAGTAATAACTGAAATGCTTAGAAATTGAGGAGAACAACAATTGACTTATATTGAAGTTTAACAGAACCGTTCATATAAAGAATTCACGCACTTATAGGTCTGTAAATTTTTGTATTTAGGTTCTGAGAAATAAGGGAAGATAAACATTGGAGATCTGTATGTTGTTAAACGTTTAAGCTGCTCTTTATTTATAGATGTAATACAATTTGGAAGCTTACAGTGATTACACAGTAATACCAGCATTGTATAGCTCAATAAACGGTTTACTCTCGGTGGAAAACTATAACATGACAACAAACATAAATCCGTTTAGGCGCAGGCAATAATACTTTAGTGTGAAGTATTAGGATCGTACACGTTATATTATCTATATTCTATCACGCTATCAAGGAAGAAGCATAATTAACTCAATACTGAACTAGTTTCACTTAGACTTATTCAGGAGCATATTATGTTAATATGTACCTAATATGATTCCATTATATTTTTACACATATCAAAAATTTATTGTCTTTAGGATGGGACCATTAAATGAAGTGTGAATATTTAAAGAGTTTCTAGTTTTAAAAAAATATGTTGGTATATTTAATTCACTATCACTGTGTTAGACTTATTTAAAAACATTAATTTAATTTAGTATCTAAATTTTGTTAGAATCGTGCATAATATTTGCGTCTATCACTTTGCTGACATTTTTTAATCGTTGTGGTCAAGCAGCTTGTCTGAAAATTGATGTCGCATCTACACGCAGATATATCTATTTTCATCGCTTCCAGTTTAACGTAGCAGGTAGCGAAACATTTATATTTGTAATGTTTTACCAAGGCTGTAAAATATTAGGTACAATGAATGTAACACATCTTTTTTCCGAATTTGAAGGATGTAAATTTGGTTCTTGGCCGTGAAAAGGTTATATAGATTGAGGCTTCTCTTGGTACTACCCATCATCATCAGAGAATTTAGGCGTAATTTAGTGGGATAACATCTTAAAATAGGCCACGACAGTTTCTTTTTTGCATCTTTAGAATACATCACGCATATCATTTTCATTGAGCACAAAGGGAGTTCTCAGTGTTAAAGCATCATTAAATAAATCAGCAGGTATATGTTAGAGGCAATGTTAAGCCTAACTTTTCTAATAATCAGCAAGAGGTGTTATATAAGGGGCACAGCTGTGCAATTCTAGCCTGGAGTCTGGAGCGTAACAACTCTGCTCCCTTGAATCTCGTATGGAACTGTAAAACAAAATAAAATTATTCAGAACAAATTGCTTGGAAAGAAATTTGAAGAGTTACGCAGTTTCATTCAGAAATAAGATTATTTAAAGATGGATGTCTTCTGCATTGTAGAGTCAGGGCAATGATCGCCCTGATGATAAAGGCGTGAAGTACGCCTGGAAAGTCGGTAAGCTTCTACCAGATTACACAATACAATGCAGAAGACACATACCTTCACGCTCGCTGTCGTGAGAACCTAAAATTGTATTTAATAATATTCTTCCTAAAAAACTTGTTTTAGCCGTGCTTGTTAGTAATATAAGGAGGGTACTATTCGTGATAAAGTAAATGAATTGTGGTTACAAAGTTAATTTTATTACACATAATTCTAATCTTTTTGGAATATTTAATATATTTTAACTACATATGTCAGACATTTATCTGGAGTATTATTTATTATTTAGTGTTCTGTCTGACGACAGGTCCATATGAACAGGATCCTTCCATCCTTTTCTCGGACTGGGACCTGTTCATATACGTTCTTGGCAGATGATCCAGAAGTGGTTTGCCATTGCCTTCTTCTGTGTGTGAATGGAGTAATTGTTGGGATGCCACGGAGAAACCGGGGAAGCCCCCGGAGGAAAACTCCGTGTTGCCTAGACCGCGTCCTTGCCCAACACAAGTTCTAAATTCGGGCACCGCCGGGAATCGAACCCGAGACCCCAGGATTACAAGGCCAGCGTTCTAATCGCGTGTATCTGTAGTGTCTCATAAAAATGTTAAAACCGTCAATCAGGATTGATGGTCTATTAGCAGGAACTTGAACACGGTACTCCCGAATTGGGAGGGTTATGATGCAAATGCATCATAACACTGGATAATTCTCAACGATTGGCGAAAGCCGAAGATACACATTGAACTCCAGCCGCGAAATCGAAAGGAAAAGATTTATGAGACCACAATTTACATTGTTATGTTCTACTGATTTCTATTGGTTTTTGAATAAAATGACTGTTACTATCATGTGACAATCGTATGTATAGGTCTGTAATACATAAGGAGTCAGTCAACAAAAGGTGATGAAAACATATTACATAATTACTAAACGCTGTTTATTACAGAAGATTATTAAATTGATATTAGAACAGTAAAATCTAACTTAATGCACTATATCGGCTTCGTAAATAATAAATGTCTGTTGACCTTTATGATAAATTCTTTACTCATTATTTTGTCTCATCGCGTTTAAAATGCGCTTAGGTTTATCTTCAGACGTCTGACATTCTCCTACGAACCTGTCTGTTTCAAATGGTTATTATCATTCGCTCATAATTTTAGAGAGCCCATTTACCTCTCTGCACATTGTACTTACCCACTCCTTCTCTGGAGTATTTAATTGCACAGTAGTGGTTTTCCGCAGTCCTCTGTGTTCTTACTCCAGGAGCAGGATCCATAAGTCTACACTTGAGGAAACAAAACTGGAGTTCGCGTGTTTTTCATGCACTGAAGTGCTGCCTGAGTTTGAGATGAAGGGGCAAACAGAGATTTCTGGTCAACGAGACATATTGTCTCCTCTACGAGTTTGAAATATTTGTCTTGCAGATATTCCATTTATCTAAGAGTAATGGGGGTCAAAAGTGGCCTCGCGGTCAGAGGCGTGGGCCTTGTGCCGCTCGGTCACTGGGACCGTGGGTTCGAATCCCACTCAAGCCATGGATGTTTGTCCACGTTTTTCTCTGTTGTGCTGTCCAGTGTACAGATAGAGGCCTTGCGATGGGCCGATCCCTCGTCCAAGGAGTCCTACCGAATGTCTATAGATCAAGCCAACGAAAAGTTGGGACCCGCAGTGCTCAGGCACTTGAAGAACGGGTCGTCACCAGTATCCCAGTATCCAGTAAGAGTAATAGTTTTTAGAAGTGTGTGTTATTTCCTTTAGACTATTTTGTATGGGCATGTGATGGATGTAATACTGTGAGTGACATTTAAATAGTTTTTTTATGGCCTAAATCTCCACGACGAAAGTTTGACACGTTTCGGATTAGGGAACATTCGGTAAAAAAAACTTATTTGCCTTACAGTCGCTGAATTTTACAACCTGAGGCAGCAGCAGGGCGGCACATTTCTTCTTCCAAGGTCAATTTACTTCAACAAATCTCTACATAAAGACATACATTTTAGTAAACCGAAGTATTAATTTAAAGCTAAGAGACGTAATCCAATACTGCTCGTTATATATTCATTATTCTATAAAACTGTATTTTGCAGCGAAATGTCCAGTTTATGTAACACCTTAGCTGCTTCTCTTGGGATCAAACCTCAAATCGCGAGGTTACACCACGTTACTGTTATGAATAACTCGAACGTTTGCTTTCGCCTAGTGCAGTCCAACGGAATCATTATATATAAATAAATTAGTATGAATAAATTATAAATGATATATGAGGACATGGTGGTTGCTTATACGTATGGGGCTTACACTGGTAGCTAAAGGTGTTAAGAAAATTCATAATTTCATTACTTCCAAAGAGTCAGCATGAAAGACGAATGCGGCAAAGTCAAATTTCATATTGAAAGTCACCTTCTTGACCGCACAGTATCTCATAATTCACTGTGCAAGTTCTACATGTCGTCAGAGAGAAAATCCTGTTCAAAACGCGTGGGGTCTGTAGCAACATTTTACTGCTACTTACAGTGTTATATAAATGATAATGTGGCGTCTATAGGTATTTGTTTAGCAACAATACTTTCCCTGCCATCCATGTTATTTTACGGTGATATTTTAAACTACACATCTAAATTATACTGTGTTTCCGACATATTAAAATACAAAGAATTGTATAATTTTTCCATCTGGTTTTCTTTTACATTCTGTATTTTGTTTCCGCACAGCCACTCTGCTTTTATTTTCCAGGGGAAATTTGCATGTTGCATTCATTTTCCATTTCCTTTTGTGGTATGCTATAAGGAATGTATTAGCTATTAGTATCTGTTTTTCTGCTTGTGGCGTTCTTGTGATCTATACGGTCAAAGCAGGCTGGAATTTATTTTCCAGCCCGTAGTTAAATTTAATGATTGTCATTTTTTTAAAAAAATTGTTGGCGATATTTATTCAATGCTGGAATAAAAGCACGGAGCAGGTTTTATTTTTCCCTGTAAAAAATCTTGAAATAAAAAAATATTTCAAGAAGTGCAAAACTTTTGGTATGTAAAACCATTATAAGACCAGTTGTCACATATTCTTGTGAGACCTGGATCATGACAAAATCAGACCAGAGAACAGTGAACACCTGGTAAAGTAATATTCAGCGCAGAATAGGAGCAGTTAATGAAAATGGGATCTGGAGAATAATTAGGACCAAGGATGCAGTCGTTAGGGCATGTACAGAGGATGCCAGAGAATAATAGGGGGCCCAAGAGAGCCTTAGTAGGGCATCCTATTCGTCGCAGATTAAGAGGAAGACCCTAGCAAAGGTGGTTGAAAGAGGTGGAAGAGGACCTCAGAAGTCTGGGTGTCGTAAGGTGGCGGATGCTTGCGAAGGACGGATGCATGGCGGAAGGTCATTGAAGAGGCCAAGGGTCTAAAAGGCCCATAGTGCCAAAAAAGAATAAGAACAAAAGGCGATTTTATACACCTTTTAATAGATATGAGATTTTAGCTGTAATTATCCCTTCACAGTTGATGATAACTAATGTTACAAAGACTATTTGTACAGCAGTTTCAAATAAATTTTCCATGCGTAGATCACGTAAACTGTCCCGCATGCTCGTCCTCAAGCAGACGAAGAATTGGTATGGCGATCTCTTCGTGTAGTAATTGGAAACGAGTATGTCTATTCTCTGGGTTGTTGCGCCGTATAGTCTGATAGAAAATGACCGACGTTTCAGTGGTCCTTACCGCCTTTATCACCAGGACTTATCCACCGCCATAATGATGGAGGCAGCAAGGACTTCTGAAACGTTGGTAAACTTATACCAGACTACAGGCAGCCTTCTTTGGACTCGCTGCTGTTAAAACGTCAAATCCTACTGGAAACGAATGTTTACAGGCTGTAATGTGCCAAGGTATATTATGTCCCCGCGTAAAAGAAGACGCAAGTTTATTTGTGGCAGATTTGAAGCAAAATTGCTGAATTGATTTTATAGGATCCGGCAGTAAACATAAGACCTAAAATATTCTATATTTGTAATATCGTATTGCTCGGGTTCGATTCCCGGTGGTGCTCAGATTTATAACTTGTGTTGGGCAAGGCCGTGGTCTAGGCAACACGGAGTTTTCCTCCGGGGGCTTCCCCGGTTTCTCCGTGGCATCCCAACAATTACTCCATTCACACACAGAAGAAGGCAATGGCAAACCACTTCTGGATCATCTACCAAGAACGTATATGAACAGGTCTCAGTCCGAGAAAATGATGGAAGGATCCTGTTCATATGGACCTGTCGTCAGACAGAACACTAAATAAATAAAATAAATTGCAATAGTCTCGTTAAGTTGAGAATTGTTTCTGAGTGTTGAAGTTTAAATACATTATAAAACAAAATTTAAATTATTTCCATGTTATGCCAGACGAGATACGATTATATGCTTTCAATTAGATAAATCATTATTGAAACACGTTTAAACAGAGAATTTTCTAGGAAATTCGTAATTTAAAACACGTTCATGTAATCGCAGGTTTCGACGCTGAAGAGCGAGTCATGTTAATTGTAAACCGATTTTCCAGCCGACGAGCACTCGTGAATACGGAATGGAATGACAGAATGAAAATTGGTACAAGGAAACACGTGTCATAACGACTGGTCTTAAACTATTAACCTGTCGGGCAGATGGAATTATGCGGGCATATGTGTGCAGAATGCAGATATGCATAAGCACAAATGTTTCATTTCAAATGCTGATTCTGAGATTAAGAGTTCCCTTAAAAAAAGTTGTAGAAAAAGAGAAAGTATATGTGATAAAAATGTTTATCATAATAGAATCCTAATTTTTAATTTTATTTTCAATTTACAGGGGCTCTACTAGCATATTTTGTTTCTCTTTTTCGACTTTTTGTGCTCTGTCCTGTGGTTCTTTTGTTTTGTAGAATGTTAATAACGTAACAAGATACTAATTGACATTGCTACCAATTGTTGACATGTACGATGGTCTTTTGTTTGTAAAGCACATATTCACGACGTTAATATATACCCGACCTATTGTTCCAATGAAAAACATTCAGTTGTGTTTGTATATAACCGTAGTGCCAAACCTTGGCATGCAAATGTACAAAGAGAAGAAAGTTTTACAAATAAAGTTTTCATGGAAAAGGCTATTACAGCTATTCAGTTAGCACTGGGCCCGAACGTCGCCACCGAGTGGTTAGAATAATTCGGGAGATCTCGGATCAAATCTCGGCCTGGAGGCCGGATATCCTGACTGAGGTTTTTTATGGTTTTCCTTTGTTTAGGGCATCACCGTTTCCTTCTATATACTCTCCAAGTCATCATTAATAAATCACTCTATTATTCGACGCCATGTAGCCTGACATGCTGGTAATTCAAGATTTGTTGATTCTCAGTCTGAGATTAGAGCACGGTAACTCTGAAACAATTGTCCTCTTAGTTGCAGATCTGACTTACTGGAAGTCACTGTTGTGACCTCCAGGGAGTCGACAGGAAATATCTTTTACCAAGTTACATTTTATATGCGTTATTATCCCTTACTAAGTTTTTAGTATGGATGACTAAGACGTCGTGAGATCAAGAATATTTTTATCAGTTTGTGAGAAATATTGCGGTAAAACAACAGCCTTATTGAATATAGCCTACGTATTTTTGCATAGTGTTTCTGTTTAACACTTCTGAATGATAAAACTACAGTAAGTACAAGAAGTTCGTGTAAACTTGATTCGTAGTTGTGCCATAATATGAAGTTTTGTTTTTTTCTAATCTCCTAGTTGCATTGTAGCCCAGAATGTTTAATTTTCTCCACACCACCTATTTTAATGTTACCTTATTAAAAGTCATAACGGAAGAAATATGGTGATGATGTGGGTCGGATCGGTGACAAATGAAAGTAACATATCTTTGAAGTCATAAAAGCCACATTCGCACAAAATTAGATTCTTGAAGTTAATTTAAATATGTTGCTACATTTTCATAAATCTCTATTTAACAGCACGTCTATTACGTCAACAGCAACATTTTAAAATGATTTTATTGTTTTACTTTAGTTTATATTCTGAATATACAGCTTTTTTATACCGAGCGCAGAAGTTTATCTCTTGTAAATCCCGTGTAATCTATAATGATATCTAATAACCAAACAAGTAAATATACATTTTCAGCAAATCATATTGTAGTCACCTTGTAGTTTAGAATGTTTATATCACGTTTTGAGGAAAGGAAACGGAGGAAACATATTAAAAAGTTCAAGGAAAATCTTTGAGTCCCGTCAAACTTTCTTTACTCAGTTGAATTGAAAATTCCCCACCTCTTTGCAAAAATTTCAGAGGCATAAAAATTCGGATCCGTCACATCTAGAGTTCGGCTGGTCGTCATTTCTTATCCCAGAACTCTTCGACAATCTGGATCTAAAGTTAAAGTAAAATATTTCTAAATTTGAAGGCTTCAAACGTGAAAAACAATTTATTTTTGCTTGGACATATATAAAATTTACATTTTGTAAATAATCGAACATTATTTACTATTTTTACACTTGCAGGAAGTTCATGCTTTTCTAGCTTGTTCACATTGAACGCTGTTGGTTTTCGTGCCATAAGAATCTTAGTTGAATTTAGATTTTATTGAAACAAAGTGTGAAATAATACTTGTTGAAGACGAAATTGAATGGGTAATGAAACATTGCTCCTGAGTTAGGCATGACGTCACTTAAAGTTGTATTCTCAAACTTCAGTAAAAGGAGAATGTTTAAAATGTCTGTCTTCTGGGTTGTTGCGCCGTGTGGCCTGGCAGAAGTTTATCGACGTTTCAGAGGTCTTTGCTGCCACCATCATGAGGGCGACAATAACCCACAAGACAGTGTTTTCAATACTCGCATACGTCAGAACCTGAAATCTCACAAGGAGAAGTTTAACCGTATCCGGATAGCAGGCCTGATATTAATTTCTCCTTGTGAGATTTCAGGTTCTGACGTATGCGAGTATTGAAAACACTGTCTTGTGGGTTATTGTCGCCCTCATGATGGTGGCAGCAAAGACCTCTGAAACGTCGATAAACTTCTGCCAGGCCACACGGCGCAACAACCCAGAAGACAGACATTTTAAACATTCTCCTTTTACTGAAGTTTGAGAATACAACTTTAAGTGACGTCATGCCTAACTCAGGAGCAATGTTTCATTACCCATTCAATTTCGTCTTCAACAAGTATTATTTCACACTTTGTTTCAATAAAATCTAAATTCAACTAAGATTCTTATGGCACGAAAACCAACAGCGTTCAATGTGAACAAGCTAGAAAAGCATGAACTTCCTGCAAGTGTAAAAATAGTAAATAATGTTCGATTATTTACAAAATGTAAATTTTATATATGTCCAAGCAAAAATAAATTGTTTTTCACGTTTGAAGCCTTCAAATTTAGAAATATTTTACTTTAACTTTAGATCCAGATTGTCGAAGAGTTCTGGGATAAGAAATGACTCCCTATCTAAGACATTTAATTTCATTGGTGCACAGTGTTTTTGATACATTCCAAAAAAATTTCATATAATACATTTCTATCGACCACGGTTGCGCTAAAGCACATGAGCTGTCGACAGTTTTCTGTATTCTGAGAACAGCCGAGGAAAGTATTTGCCTCGTGTGCTGTATTGGGATGGTTATGGCTGAATAATTTTAGACTTACAAACGCGTACATAGCCTTGCGGACAGGTAGATTTCATAATGCATTAGTGATTTAATACATGTGCATTTTGTGTGTTAAATTAATGCAGATTATGTTAATAAAGAAATTGGAAACCAACAGCTGGAGAATGTGGAGCACTTCAAGTACTTGGGAAGCATAATCACGACGGATGCTCTATGCACCAAGGAGGTAAAAGCAAGGATAGCCATGGCCAAGGCAGCCATCGTCAAGAAGAGGATACTTCTCACTAGCAAGTTGGGCTTGGGGATGTAGAAGAAACTAGTGAAGTGTTACGTATGGAGTGTCGCGCTGTATGGAGCAGAGACTTGGACACTCGGGAAGAAGGAACAGAAATACTTGGAGAGTTTTGAAATGTGGTGTTGGTGAAGGATAGAGAAGATCAGGTGGACGGATCGAGTGACCAACGAAGAAGTATTGAGGAGAGTCAACGAGCAAAGAAACATTCTGCAGGCGATTACACGAAGGAAAGCTAACTGGCTGGGACATATTATGAGAAGGAATGGGTTACTGAGTGATATCACCGAAGGCCAGGTTGAAGGAAAGCGAGGACTGGGAAGAAGATTGATACAGCTAACCGACGATCTTAAACAAGGAAAGAAGATGAAGTTGCAGGAATTAAAACGAAAAGCTGAGAATAGGGAAAACTGGAGAGCTCTTTTTGGGCAGAGCAATGGACCTGTCGTCAGACAGAACACTAAATAATAATAATAATGTTAATAAATAATGGATTTTATAAAAAATATGTACAGAATTTTGGACCAGTTCTTTCTCTCTTGAAAAATGATCGCGAATGTACGGAAAAATGTTTCGAAGGAGTAGTGTGCTCACAATCGAAGCTAATGTCCAGCTTTTGTTCCAACTGTATTGAACTTACAGCTGTGAGTGTACCCACAGGTATGTGGTTTTATAATATAGCACTTAGAGAGGGCTTTATTGCTGTTTTCAGCTACAATGGAATGCATCTTGGTTCGCACTGGAGTGACAGACTGGTGCTAAGAAGTACCATACATTACTGTTACCTTTTAAAATCAAACTACATGTTGTAGTCATCTCTTTAGTCCGTATTATTTAACTGCCTCGTAGCTAGTAATTATGTTCAGCGCCAAGTTTAGTGCAAGTGAATTGTTACTAGTTCATTAGGTTTTATACGATGTTTTAACCAATATATTTGTATATGAAGCCTACATACATTTCCGTTGGTAGTGAGAGCGTAAATTGGTAACACATTCAGTTTAGGCTAACGTTTTCTCTGTTTCTATGCACCAAGCAGAAAAAAGCGTGTAGGAGGCGTTTTAGACATTGACACTAGGATCTCTGCAGAAAGTAACCAATTTCACGCTCCGGCCGCCTTATATCTGGGGAATGAACCTACGAAGCTTATTGGAGAGGAAGCTGAGTGAGATTTCAAAGTCGCTGTGGGTGTAGTGAACCTCATACTCTGATGTCAGAGTATTATTAAATGTAATATTATAGGCTATTATTAAACTCCTTAAAGCAAATTGGTAACTTATATGTACCATTTACTTCAATATTCACAACTCTGCATTTCGCCCACAGAGGGTATTTACGAGTTTCTTGTAATTATCATAATAAACATCCATTAATTCCGAAAGAACATTTACCAAATAATAGCAAATAAATATTGGCGCTACAATATGATGTTTATTGTCACGCCCTGGCTTTAAGAGCCACTCTTAGTTCTTCTGCGTTCACGTAAAAAGTTTTTCATTTATCTTGTCAGTTCTTCATGTTCTCTTTCGGTTTTTATGAATGTGGCAAATTCAGTTGATTGGATGGAATCATCCTGACTGGTTCTTAACCAGCCCTTTCGGTTTATCTCCAAATTCTGTGCGTGTTCCTTTGTGTATGTGTGTGTTTGTGCTTGTGTGTGTGTGTTCGGATCTTTCGGAAGATAGGTCGCTACGTCGAGAAATAGTAATGGTTCACAGTCAGAACGTTTGCCTCCAGTCTTATATTTAGAGTAGACTAGAAAGTGACTTGAAAAAGATGTACAAAATTTAACATTTCATCTTCTTTAAATGGATATGTTGAAATTCTCATTTTTAAACACATCTTCATAGAATATTCCTTCGCTCCATTCTTGTTGTCGCTTTTGATTTATTTCCTTATTTGCATACAGTAAACGGCTTGTGGTACCTTGCACCTTTTTAATTGACTTTACAGAAATTTACAACATAGGCTTAATTTAATTGTGGATTTAAGTGCTTTACGAAACTTTAGCTGTGTATTTTAATTAATTCAGCTTCATATATTTTTACGTAGCCCTGTTTTAGTAAAAGAAATCCTTTGGCTTTAACCGCAAAGCTACCTTTATACACTTTAACCTGATAGACTTTTTCCAGGCAGCAATTATTATTTAAGTGAATAATATGATTTATTTAGAATTTAAGGAATCCCTAATTATACTCTTAAGTAAAGCACTGTCACTTCGAAACAGCCCCATGGGAAAATTTTCTAAAGAGGAAGGGCGTCAGAGCTGAGTCAGTGTACTACAGGAGAAGGAACTGTCATTTTGTATGCGATGTATCGATTTTAGTTTTGGATTCTTTCTTGGGAGTCAGGAGGGCACAGAGTGGGCCTTAATTTAAAAACCAGTATAACAACACATAATAAAGAGAACCTGTAATAATTGAAGTTTATTTGTACGTGTCCTTGATGAGGATAAGATACCACTGACAAAATTCTGAGGATCTCTCGGCTATGGAGGGGTCGTTCATGGTATTCATGGTTCTGACGCCGTGTGATTTTTAGGTGGTTACAAACGTTTCTGAAGAATATATTGCCTTCCGTGAATGATGGTCAGGTTCTTCTAAAGTGTGGTGGTATTAGTTATACTGAAATTTGAACTAAAATATTTATAGAAATTAGCATATTAATACCTAGGTTAGTTTTAAACTACTCCCCATCAACGTGATATTTTATACTACCCATATTTTATTATTTCTTCAATTTATACTTTGTTTAAATTTTTAGGCGAACAAGAAACAGTACATTTTAACAGGTCCTGACCGCTTCCTTCCATATCCCACCCGATATTCCCAGCATCTCATTCGACACTATAATCGCCTGCAGTTAGTAGTCTACGTACCTGTTAAACAACTCAAGAACTAGCTCCTTGTCATGGTTTAATAAGGGTTCACCGCAATTATGAAAGCTTCACTGTCACAAACTTATTGCAACATGGCATAATAACAGGACGGGGCCTGGTAATCATCACTTGAGAAATCGCATCTTAAACATGATATTGTAACAAGCAAGGGTTGAAACAAAACATGTATGTCGCTAGTTTCGTTTCTGACAACTTTGTTATGAGGGGGAGATGAAGCGAAGAGAATGAATTACTTTCCCTCAAGTGCTGTAATTTGATTAATGCCGCAATATTATGTTGAATGAACAGCAGTTGTAATTTATATCCCCCTTAAGAGTTAATTAGGACGAAATATGATAAGAGACGAGAAGATATTTATATAGAGCAGCTCTTTGTTATCTTCATTTTATTACGCAGAAGGAAAAGGAATTGTTCTTACAGAGAATTATTTGACCGACGTTCAATACTGAGGTGGAACGCTGATCAACTATGGAAGTCAAAATTAGTGTGTAACCTGTCTACATAGAGACGTTGGAGGGAGGTGAACAGAATTTAATCTGATTATTGTCTCTCAATAAAATGCAGGTAGCACAGTACCGTATTCCAAAATATTCAGAACGGACTGTCTGGTGAAGTTTTGTAAAAACTCCATGATTTTACTCCTTTGGCTATTCCCGTTTAAAAATTCCACGTGAACATGGGTCCGATATTCAGCCGTTAAGTAGCACTCCGCAGTGTACAATGTTCAGCACACTGAATTGTTTGTCTAACAGTTATATTACCATGCAAACTTAGGTATATATCGTGCGTTCTTCAAGCATATTACTTAAAATTATAGCATAATATGGATGTCATGTATGTCCGTACGCACATTCCACTATGAACTCGCCAAGTGATTTCAGTAACATTTATTTTTTACTTTATACAACTAAATTTAATTCGTTTAATTAGGTTTATGGTATTCAATATAAAACCTACTTCATCTGCACTTTCAAGCAGACACTACCTGTGAGTTACTGGAAACATTTTTCGATTAGATATACAATTAACGAAGTGAAAGGACAAATGATTTATCCTCCATCAGTAAACTTACTATATGTTTAACGGTTATTTCTACCTTGAAAGTGAAACCTAAAGCGAAACAGACGCAATCAACTTTAAAGTTTTATGTAATTTTCATGCCATGTTCTTAAGGATTTGCCCATTCCTGGTGTCTTTGACAAGAAATGCAAGCGTACTTGGTTTGCTTTTTAAACAAGGTACTTACATCATACTGTAAGTTAATTATTCATACCATGTCACAAGAGTTCAGAGAAAATTAAAAGTGCAGAAAGAAGGAAATTTATTTTAATGTGTAGTAAGTGAACACCAGAACACTCAGAGGAAGACTAATTTGCATTTGAAAAAAGTGTAAAGGCCTGCTTCGCCGAAATATGCTTTCCACTGTTGTTCTGGAATTGTGTCCCTGAATAATGGCGTTACGCTATGCTGTAATCTTGAAACACAGGAAACAGGCTTCATACAAATTATTTTAACTTGTTTATGAAAGCAATGTGCCAAGTGCGTGGACACATTAGAAAACAGGAAGCTGATTTGAAGCTAATTTGTGGCTTTGGTATCCATTGGCGTAAATTATGGTTCTATTATCTGTACGTAAATTTTAATAACAATTTGTTACAATTAATTATCGTACTAATATGAAGGATAGTTTGAAATTAATACTAATGAGATACTGTATGGAATATTAGGCTAACTTTGATTTTAAGAGGAGGGAAATATAAGATTTATTTTTTAGATTTCCTATTCAAAATAATTTCTCAGAAGTATACGTACTTGAAAACATTAATGCAAATGCAATGCTTTGTTTATATAACTGTGTCATATCAGCTTTAAAATTAATCTGCAAGCAATAATTTGGTTTTAGCGTCTTTAATACGTGACTTACAGGAATGAAATTGATTTGGAAAAATGAGTTTAAACGTTCATATTTTTAGATGAGCGTAAAAGACCGAAAAGCAATGAGGTTTCAAAGCCGGCAGTTTTAATAAGCAACGTGGAATTGAATTTGAATGTAATACAAACACCAGTATAGTAACAAAAATTTCCGTATGCGGAATGTTTAAAATCATAATAGAGAACGTGTCTCTTGCGCACGCACCGCAATTGCCAAATAGATTGTGCCATAGACGAGCGAGGGCATTCGTCCTCCAAATCCCACACACACACACACACACACAAAGAGGAAAAAAAGACAGAGATAGATGGTCGCCTCAGTGTATCCGGGCTAGCGCTTTTCCTGAACTGGACTCGGAGCTGTGTTTCTTATTGTTAAGGACAATAAACTAAGTTTTCTTAGCCAGCTGAAATATCAAGAGTACAGAAAACATTAGCTGCAGTTCAACACTAACATCGTAAATCATATGGAACGAAATACAATACAATGCCGTATTATTTTTTTACATTTTTAAGTTTGTCTAAATATACGTGCAAGCTTTCTTTTTGTTTCGTTGTTTAAGAATTTGTGGTGTTTAGTGAAACTGTCAAAAATGTGATTACATAGAATTGTGAATTCTGATAACATTTAGTACTTTTTCTTTGTGATATTTATATTATAAATAAATATTTGCCTGCGCAGTAAGATATCTATTATTACATTTTTAAATTCGTTTAAGAGACAGACGTAAACCACATAATCACTTAAGTTTCAAAGTG
>NW_019059700.1:678345-688457 GCF_000696155.1 Zootermopsis nevadensis | reverse complement strand
AAGGGTGGGGTTGGACGTAGAAAGTTGAGTGACCAAGATCAATTGGCCTCTGAACAGCGACGTAAAGAACTACAACATCTGACATATTTAAGAAATAAAGAAAAGCGAAAGAAGAATTACATCGATAAACGTAGAAAAACGTATTCAATAAGAACAGAAAGGGAAAAAAGCAGACGAAGATTTGTAAGGGTGGGGTTGGACGTAGAAAGTTGAGTGACCAAGAACAGTTGGCCTGTGAACAGCGACGTAACACCCCCCTAGTTGCTCCGAAAGGAGCGCCCTGCTCTAGTATGTAATAATATGGACGAATTTTCACCAAATTTAGTTGCTTTGAAAATCATGTAATTTTTACTTGCCCTCTTATATTTCTTCTTTCTAGCATGATGAATTCTTCTCAGTTTTGTAGAAAAACGCTTTACAGTTTTAAAGTCTTGTGGATTTATTTTCAGAATATTTGGAACTGCCATGTACTTCGAAGTTCGTATTTATGTCCCAAGTGGTGGGTATGTTGTATTGTTAGTATCACAGTCTCTGTACGTAGACTTTGGCAGCTCCTGACGTGTATGGATGAGCTACGAAATATCTTTAGTTCCAGTGGCTTCTATTCTAGACAGGTTCAGCCGCTGTGCATTAGGAATGTGGATAGAACAGCTTCAAACTACTCCTGGTAATGAGCTTATGCAATCCTCCACTCACCCAAAACTTTGGCTTTGAAGGAAGTAATAGGGATTAAAGAGGTCAATAAAGCTTTCCTCGAAGCTGTCAAGATGCCAATATCTGCCCGTAATCCTGTAGCAGACCTGCCGAGAGTTGTCTCAGTATCCTGTCACTTCAACAACATTGTTTCGGTAGCTTTAGAGATCAGATTTTGTGTACATCAATTACCTATCTCGTTATTGTCGTCTTGTCCAGGAACGCTGTGTTACATTACGATACATCTCGGATTCCTCTGTACCTCTACTATGAGCTCTAGTAACCTGTAGAGGCAAGGTCTCATTCTCATTTGGGAATTAAGGGTTTTGATCTCC
Source organism: Zootermopsis nevadensis (assembly GCF_000696155.1). The sequence continues at coordinate 687,429 of NW_019059700.1, read as the reverse complement.
ATTCGAATAGATTCGGGTTCAGTGATGCCAACATATTATTTGTTCCTCAAGTGTATGTAATAACAGTTCTGATCTGAATTTCTTAACGTTTAGCTGATGAAATCAAGGATATACATGTTTAGTTTATAAAGTACTCTTAAAAATACTAAAATATAAAATAAAATATATAGACTATGTTTTGTTACGCTTTATTAATTCTGAACAAAATTGTAAAGAGCAAATGTTCCAAAATACGTACTCTTATAGATAGAATTGATGTTTCGGGAGGTTTGACACAGAGAGCTTAGACCTATCTCAGTTGCTGTATTTTACACGCTATGTCTTAGTATGTATTAGTTGTATACGCAAATGGTAAGCACCAGAAATGTTCCTTATCTGGACCATGTAAAATAATTCCACACATGCGATCAAATATGTACAGGTAATTTTGTCTCCATACATTTAAAGCCTATAGTATTAGCCACGGTATTTAGAAAATTATGTTCTAAAGATTCTTCACAAACTCACGTGACTCTAATTTACAGGTCGATTTCAATGGCCAATAGCCTGTTGTTGAGTTAATATATTACGTTATACATGTAAAATAACCACCCTGTTTATTATAAATGTCCATATGTTTCCCTTTCTTCCCAAATACTTTAATTTAATATCGCATATGAGATAGACTGAATTTTCACCAACTTTGGATTTGGCCCACCCAACAACAGCTTTAGTATCTCTCTCTACTTCTGAGAGAAGCTTGCTTCTTTCACGAGGAAGTTAATAATTGTTCTGTTTTGTACTATTTTAATATCTTACACTTTCATTTCAAAAATCGTTTGTCGTATACGCGGAATGAATAGCTTTCTTTTTGAAAGCACGGAATTGCAATTTGGGGATAAGAATGGTGGTTTTATTACTCGGGATGGATTTTTCTATTCGTTGCAGAAAATTATTAAGTGACCGTGTCTATTAGTTTTTGATTTCGTCAGACAGCTACAATTCTTTATTAAAAATGAGCCAAAAACTTCTAAAAATATTACGTAAAGAATAAAACTATTGTGCATCTTCCCAAGACTCCATTCACGAGACGCCTGTACCAGAATGTAATTCAGAATAATAACTTTATACAGTATTTTGTGACTTCAACTGTAGTGTAAGCTTCATTTACACACAAATGGGAATGATTACCTTCTCACTGACGAGAAGCAATAAACGTGCCATAACGTACTACTTTTAAGAATTCTTGGAACTCTGATTGTAATATATGAATTCAGAAGTGATATATTCCCTGATATCTACTGCATGTCGCTTTGATAAATAGCAACCTCACTTAAAATAATGAAGTCGGAAGTTAAGACTTTTTGCTCTGAAATTATCCTTTCTGTGCGATTCAGTTTAAGCGTTGTTAGTTGTGATTACTGACTTAAGATATTCGGGTTCTCTATTAGCCGGAAAATGGTTGGTCATTGACCTAACGAACGATTAGTGTTGTGGAATAATTTTTTTCAGTTCTTATTGTGTCTTACTTAAAGACCATAACATTGGACTAAAAATTGCTCAGGAAGAAAATGACACGAAAGAGACACTGTGTATGCTTATGTTTTCAAGGAGACAGCATTAAAATATTCATGCTGATGCATGGTTATGCTGTCTCTTTAAAAGGAGTAATAACTATCTTAACTTTATCGTCTTTCCCTGTAAATCTCCAACGTTAAAAGAAATAGTCAGATTTGTCAAAAAATAGCATATATAACTTAGATTGAAATTATGAGTGAACGTTTCAAATGAAAAAAAATATTGGGACTTTTCTATTGCCTCCCATTTATTTACGTAAAAATTGCTCTCAGTATCTAGAATTATTGTTTATTGTAGCAGAAGAAGTTTAAATATAATATGAGAAACAGTCTTATTTACTGAGAAATATAATGTTCTCAAATTTTATAGTAAATAAGTATTAAATAAAGTGAGCACGTTACGTTTATTAGAATAAACCTAAAATTTATGTAGTAATATATTATCTCTTGAATTACCTAAACGACACTTCTTCTTATTGGTATCATATTTTAAAATTTTATAGCCTCTGCGGGTATATGCATTTATCCCTATAAACACTTTCCATTTATAACAAATGTTAGAATTGTCCTTTAACCTTACGATTGGTATGTCATATTTTATGGTATATGAAGTTTCCTCCTGATCTTTACTTATAGCAGGTGGTACTGTTGTTCGCTGAGCCAGTTCCTGTCAAGTAATAAAATATGCTCAATTAGTATAGACGGATTTCGTTAAAAATGTTTTATATAGAGGTTTAGTAATATTACAGAATGCATGAAACAGACAATTACTAGAGCGTATTATAGGAGATCCGGTTAGATATCACAATGCTCATTATCCTGTTAGAGATTCACAGTTCTAAATGCCCTGGATTTTTTGTGTCTTATTTAGGTAATGCAGTTTTATAATGAAACAATAAAATACATACTAGCTGATAAGATATAATCAGGGCTGCTTACAGGCATTGGTGCGCCCCTGGACAAAGCACGATCTTTTTTCTCCTTTCTAATTACTTTTTTAAAGAATAGATTTTGCAGTTTGATAAGCTACCAGTACATAATTTATTTGTAGTAACAAACCAAGAAACGTAGAGGAAAATATTAACAAAATTAATTAAACATTTTCTTAGTTTAAAATTATTTTTCAAAATGTATTTCTGTACATTTTGTGCATTCAATCCTGGTCATTTCAGAACTGTCATTGTTTTTAATAGTTAATATGTTAGGCTTATTATTGTTGTTTGTTTGTTTGTTTGTGTGTCAGTATTATATTTAAAGATCCCCTGTTAATGGTATGGTCACTATAAAGTTTGTCGATATTGTTATTCTGGGTTGTGACACCGTGCGGACTAGCAGGTCGATACCAACATTTCGGAAAAAGAATATACTGCTTCCATCTTCAGAGCTGAATTCGGTGACCGACTTCAGCCCTGAAGATGGGGACATTATGTTTCTCCAACACGTGGATATCAACCTACGAATCCATAAGGGAATACCTAGAAGAACAACATCCTTCCCTTCACCGCTGTGAACACTTCAGCCATCGCTTTAAAAGATCTCAGAGTTCTTGATTCAAAGTATGACGTTGGGTCTCGTTCTTGCTGTAAGTCAACCTCTTTTTCCATCTCTTGACAGCCTTTAACGTAATTTAGTTAGATTTATACTTGAATATACGTATATTGTAAGGAGTATTTTAACTTCTGCTGACACCAAACGCCTTCAGCAAATCAAGCGAAGTTTCTTCGCTTCTTATATGAAACTATTAGCTTTCGTTTTATACTCCATATTTAAGATATATCTTTCATTAATTATTAGTTACTCACGTCATCATACGTATTCACGTTCTTCTTAGCATTTTGCACGATATAAGCCTTTTAACTGCATGTAAAATTTTCTTTATTGAGGGCCTATTAGTCTCTCAGCTGGTCAAATAACTTCTCGTATTGTATAAATGTCGAAGGTTCAATACTGTGCCCACAAGAGCCCACCACTAGTCGCTGCCTTGAACCAGATGAATCCACTCTACTATATTGGATCCTGTTTTCCTTCAAATGATTGTAATACCTATTAACTTCTATCTATGCCTGTCAGAGTCATACAGCTACGTAGTTAAAAATGCGTCGTTAGAAACCGCAAGAATGATCAAGACGGGATATGGGTTATATAGGTAGGATCTAGATATAAATGTTTCCAAATATTGTCTAACGTTATCGTTGTCAGTACTTCGGGAGAAGTCTATCATCCAATGGTTCAGATATCCTAGCTTCGAATGTTCTGACTACAGAATAGTGAATCTAGAGAGTTCCGGCAGCTGTCCTAGTTTGGTTTATTTCGTCGAGAACGATCCGCGTTCTCATCCCATAGCTGGAACTCTTCGTCACTCGGTCTTGCGCCTGCTCTACTGCGAGAGGATCGTACTTACAGCATCCCTTGCGTCTGCCCGCGCAAATTCTCTCTTGCCGTGCCGCGGTTAGCACGCAGTGTCCGCCCTCGCGTGTCCTATTCTGTCGACGGTACCAAAGTTATTTTAACCGTGAAACTGCGAAAGGACTTATCATCCACAGGCCTAAATCTGTTGGACACCTTCTTCATTTATGTTAATGTCAGGCTATTAAAAATAGTTAATTGATTAAGGCAATTTATTTAATAGACTGGTATTAAAGCATGTGTGGAAGTGTCAAGTGATACAGTTCTAAATGTTGTTGTATATAAATATCCTGTTTAAATATACGTGTTGTTGTCCAATACGTTTATTTATATGTATTCCTCAATGATTATACAGCTCTTACTTAAATATTAATGGATTCTGTGTCTCTTGAAATATCAGTGACATTTATGACTGACGACATATTAGGTTAAGTGCATTGTGGAAGAAACGTCATTCCTAGTGTATGTGCCATAGTAAATAAATAAAGAGGGATTATTATGAGTGAAACTGTCATAAGAACACCAAGGCTCAAGACGTACTTCAAGTGAAGTGTTATTTTGGAATATTTCAAACTTATTTCTCCAGTTTTCATTTTAATTTATTTCTGTTTATCACGTGTTTATTAGACTTGAAATAGAAACTGGTTTCTTCTGCTACAAGTTCATTACGTCTCATCTATTGTGCTGTTTATCTCGTCACGGTAAGCATGTTGTAATTTATGTAAAGAAGAAGCACGTGCTGTTAGCATGCTACTGTTCTCGTTTCATTTTTATAATCGCACGGATTGCTTTTATGGCCGGAAGGGTAAAGACAAAACACCCTGTGTCATTGTATAGAAGGGAAGGATCAGTATTGGTTAGTGTTAGGTAGTGTTAGTGCAATGATATTTGAGAACGTAAACCACAACTAGAACATAAAATAAATGGGAGTTTGAGAAATTGCATTTGTATCATAAGTTCTGATACACCCGTAAATTCACATAGCTAGCTATTTTCTATATTCCTTCATGAAAATATAAATAATAAAATATAGAAAAATAAGCGATAGTGATATATATATTATTATCGAAGATTTACAGAGACTTAAATAATGCTGTTAAAATTGTTTTATCAGAGAAATTTAAATATCTAATTTTTTAATGGTTTTGAAGTAGGTTATACAGGTATTAAACAAAATTATGGGACGTGTTGGAGAAACACTTCGTCCTTTTCAGAGACTTTTTTGTTTCCCTGCGATTAAACAATAAAACAAAATGCCTTAGAAAATATTCATTATGTCACGTGTACATTGAAAATGTTACACGTGTTTTTAAAACTGTTAAATTAACGACAATCATTTTTGTATTTTAAGTAACTTCTTTGCCCAAAATACGTAATTACAGATCTTCCTAACAACTGCAAGCTAATAAAGACTGTAATCGATTTATTGCAAAAACATCGTGTAGTAAGAATTTGTTAAAAGTTTATGAAGTTACTTGTCTTATTCACAAATATTCTGTTACAAATCCAGGAAAGACCTGATAACTTCACTGACGTTGCTCTGGTTTTCCTTAATCACAGCGACCAACGGTCGTACCGTAAAATAGAGGTCATTCATTTTCTCCTTTATGACTGTTAATTTGAAATTGAACCGTACTTAATTTCTTCTGAAGATCTTCAGACTAGAAATTGTACAAGCTTGTGAAGAACGTGGCAGTTATTGTTACGATGATAAATGTCCTATAGACACATTTAGTCTTCTGCTTTCAAGTACATAATTGTGTGTTCTGATCTGCGTTCCCCATTCTTGCTGACGAAATCGATAGGCTGGCTGCACGATGGCAAGAGACCTCAGTAATGCATGTCGGTGTTTCAGATACAATTTATAAACATGTATATCAAACAATGTAGTCTATTATCATCATTATTAATCAACCACATTGGAATTGGCGATTGCTCCGGTGGGACTAGCAATGCGGTGCCCGACCACTAGAAGTGACGGAACAAAAATAAATGTTTCATTAAAGGCCTTGTAAAACAAAGCCATAATAATAATTATGCCTTAGGATTTTGGAGTGACGGTTGTGGAGGATTAAATAATATTGATTTCGTTTATTAACTCACTTCTAGACCAGGTTTTGCCTCTGTCAGCCAACAGCAGTAGCACCTGTAGTCTACAGTTAATAACTACTTTTCAGTAAGGAATTAAGCCGAAAATTAATGAAACTATAATAAGTGAGGAGGAAATATTGGCGTGCCAGAATTGCTTCCACTACGCCTATAAGAATCCCACCTACCAGTACGGCAGCTCTCTGCCAACGTCGACTTATGTAAATTTTGATCGGATTACAGTGTGCATCAATGACTGAGCACGTAACATTGTATAATAAGATATAAACAGACGTGGATTCTAGAAGTTTAACGATTGGACATTTATTTAATGAAAATATTATCTGACTTTTACCTGGGTTTGTGTCTTGATAAAACAAAATCTGTGTCATAAATATTAGCAAACGTAAAGTGAATTGGAAATTAAGGAGAACGTGATATTGAGAATCACGTACGAACTACCTAATTACACAAATATATGGGACATTTCTTATTGTGATATAATGATCTCTAAATATGATCGGCATGGGAGTATTTAATATACGCATCAAGGGAAGGGCTTCTATAAATTTCTGAATTATCTGGGAGAAGAAATAACTAACAATCGAAAAACCATCCAAAGTTAGAACCCGACTCCAGTTGATGAAAAACAAATACGGAAATTCCAAAAATAATTCTGGTTATGATTTAAATATACGTTATAAAGTGGATTATACTGTGGTGTGTGATTCTGCCTGCACAGTTTTCGTCTGTTCAGAATAAAATAAAATCTGCTTAACTCCTCGGTTTTCTTCCACCCACTTATTAACGTTCATGTTCCAATACGAAAATTTCTTATACAAATATTTACACATTTCTGGTCTTAGTCTAGGTCTGATATATTTCAGAGGTCGTATCATGTTGTTTTAAAATCTTCTCATGGGCCTAAACATAAAAAAATCGGTTACATTAAAAAAATTTACTAATTAAAATGAGGTTGTCTAGTTCGAATGTGACAGTGCCTAATAAATATTCCACACTTATATGAAAAACACCGAACAGGCTGTGTTAGAACGTCCTGACAGTGCTTACATTTTATTACACACTTCTGGACGGCACTAAAATGTAAGATGGTGTGAGAAGGGAAGATACATGCAATGTATAGAGAAAATCTTTTAAACTGTGGAGCTTTTGAACGTGTATGTTTCTAGAACCGATTACACGGCCCTACAATCCAGAAGACAGCCATCAGCCATCTTCGTTAATTGAACTTGTCTACACACATTTGTAATTTACTTATGGCAATCTCAATTAACGGTGGTTTTTTACATACCAGAGTTCATGTAAGAAAATCATTACGCAAAGTATAAATTGGAGATGAAATATTTTAGAAAAAAAAAGTTTTTGTGGGAAAGTATAGTAATAAGTTATTGTCTACATAGGCTTACACGCTGCACTCTTTGCAGCAAAATTGAATATGAGTGGCTTTAAAGACCTAGAAATAACTGTTATAATCAAACATAACGTAGATAGCTAGGAGTCTCGTTTTAATGCTAGATTTCTTTAGTTGTAAATTACGTTTTTTCTTTTTCTTTATATGTTAATATAAATTTTTCTGAAATAAAATAGATGCTATGATCAACGAATCGAAATTGCTGAAACGTCTATTATGAATGCAAAGGGATGCATTCTAATTTATATCATGACTAAAAATGTGCCTGAAATGATCATAATACACATCTGTAAATGTCTTTATCAAATTTGAATCATAAATCATTTATAAATATATTGTCATTGTTATTCATGTCAGAATATTTTATTTTTGTTGCCTCTGTTTTGTAGTTTCAAGAACAAATTTCATCTGAAGTGTAAAGTAATAAAACGACAAGGGTATCTTATTTTATGAGCAATTGAATTTAGTCACCTGATGTCACTGTTGGTTTAATTTATGATGAATGGAAAGATGGTGATATATCTTCAGAGATTATATTTGTTTTCAGTAGCCCAGATTATACTCTCAGGGGCTCACTTTAGTGGGTACGGAAAGTGGCGATCCCGAGGTACCCAGTGCCTGGGGGTACAGCTGGGCCACTCTATTTCCGGGGGATAGAGATTCTGAGATCTGATCCTCCAGGTTGGGGATTGGGCATGGGGTTTACAGCACCAAGAAATCTAATTGTACAGAAACCTAATATGAGAAGAAGCCGGACGGATCTAACGGAAAAGCGAAGATAGTTCGGATTGGAAGAAATTCGTTAAGGATGCCAAGGCTCTACAAAAAAAGGGTTGTAGTGCTACGGAGTAGGAGTGGTAGCCCAGATTATATGTAGTAAAATGACAGGGTGGGGAATGAGTTGGAAAGTATATGGAAGGAATCGGTTGCGACCTAATTCGCGATAAGATAACGGAATTTGCCTGGTGGTACAGAAGGAAAGCTGCGAAGAAACCTCGGCCAAGATAGCTGATATTCCAGCCGAGGTTTGAACAAGGGATCTCAGAAATCATTGGGGTTCCCGCCACGATAATGAAAGTTAGATGGTAGAAAAATGTTGTATTTTGATAGTGTTCTGTTAATTTGAATTAACTCAGTGCACTGCCTCATGGTAGACTTTAGTAGTGTGGTAATTAATATACCCGTTTCATAAATTCAGGGTGTTATACGAGGTGCGATCGGAAAGTTTCAAGACTGTGTCAACAGCGGGCGAACCGGATGTAGTACGAGCTTCTGCCTTTAAGGGGTGCGGCCTACATTCATAGTGAATCAGTGTGCCAGCCGGCATCATCGAATTAGCATTTGTTTCTTAGTTACGGGCGTTTTGGTAGTGCATTACACCGACCCTCCTGCGATTTCGGAATGGCGTGTGCATCAAATTTTGCCAAAGACTCGCCAAAACGGCTACGGAAACCTATGAAATGCTAAAGCAAGCATTTGGGGAGTCCGCAATGGGTAGTTCACAAACTTTTATGTGGCATTCATGTTTTAAAAATGGCCGAACCTCTGTCCATGATGACGAGCGTTCTGGACGACCATCTTCGAGCACAACGCCCGAAAATG
>NW_019059700.1:658156-676615 GCF_000696155.1 Zootermopsis nevadensis | reverse complement strand
TTTTATACGCGCAGTCTTGAAACTTTCCGATCGCACCTCGTACGCTACTCATTCAGAATCCGACAATATCTGCTCAGAAAATGTCTGCTGGTCCTATCTCCACAATTACAGAGTACAAAGTTCAAATACACCAACCTGCTAGGTATATATAGTTGAAATTAAACACAAACGTTGTGGCTGTAAGCTATGACAGTGCGTTCGTAAATGGCTTTGAATCAAACATTGCGTATTTGATGTGACTGTCATGTGGTACTTAGTACACCCGCATATTTCATCTAGCTTTTCAAACTAATATTGAACATTTTACCAGGACGAGCATACTGACGCCAAATTCATTGCGTGAGTTATATGTGACCAGGGCTCGGGAATATGTCGCAACGGTTAAACACCGCAGCGTTTTTCCTGTCAAGAGGATCGAAACACAGTATTGGATTTTTCGCCTGACAGAGTGTGTGTATCGTGTGACCCGCAGTTAAGGATGACGAGAGGATCAGTAAACAAACCCAGAGGTCACTTATTTATATATAGTTTTCGTCAATCGTTTTAGGTCAACGCTGTTGAAGTTGGGCATAACACAGGGCAAGTCTGATTTCAAAAGAATTAAGTTTAAGTGGCCCACGAATCTATAATAATAATTTCAAATTTCTACGAAAACGATTCGTAATTACGTCTGCTGCTATCCGACATGTTTTATTATTAATGTCATGGATTCCTAGATAAATGTACTTGATAAAGTAAATAAAACAATTAAAATTAACGGTGTTTCCTGTTCCTAATTACCAGAAGAAAATTTTAACAATTTAGTAAAGCACGTTGTCAGATTATCTCCATTTATGCTCGAGATGTCCAGATATAGGCTTGTACCTGAACGAGATTTTAATAATTGTTTTATAAGTACTTCAAGGTAAAATTGGTTTGAAAACTGAAATAACAGCGGAATTTTTGTGAGCATGTGAATTGAGTCAGTACCATTCCATTTTATGTTTAGTGTTAATGGCGTCAAAACATAATTTATTACTGTACACTTAGATAAATTATTTGGAAGGAAGGTTGATAGGTGGATAGCCATTATACAGCTGTTAATGTTATACACTTAATAACAGAGTGTGCCTTACAGCTATACAAACAACCATAAAGAACGATTTGAGGTTTTCACGGCGATGAGTTCGAAGATGTCTGTCTTCTGGGTTGCAGCGCCGTGTAGTCTGGTAAAAGCTTTCTGGCGTTTCAGAGGTCCCTGTTGCCTTCAGAGGAGGGCAACTTCTTTACTGTCTACAAATGAACACGAAAACAAATTAACGTTCCTCTAATAATGTTTCTCCCAGACAGCCAAACAGGCAGGCGGAGAAAATTTTGGTATTTCCTCAGAGTTATACAAACGCTTTCCTGTGTGAGGATGTGTAGAAGAATAATATTCCTTAATTTGCTTTGTCATTACTTGTTAAAATTTGTATACGTCCCATCCCATCGAGTGACAGTTTTATATGTGTGTTTTTTTTTTGTGGTCCATCAAATTGTATTTTATGTACATCGTTACTGGATTTAAGTTGCATTTGTTTAAGCCGATCGCAGTGGAGGTGGTTAAGCCACGGAATTTTCGCTCTCTACTTGTGGTGTTACGGTATTTAATCCCGCGCAGGGCGGCAATGTTTGTCGTACTCCTATTACCAGTGAGTCGGTGGTTGCTATTTTTTCCCTTCCATTGGTTGAATTATTTCATTTCGCAGGAAAATAAACGATTCGAATTGACTGCATAATAAACTTCTCCTCATCATTGATTGTTCTGCCCCAGTCACAGTGGTAATTCTGAATCCAATTAATGAGCCTTTAGTTACTATTATATTCTAGCATCTTTTCATAGTTTAATTACAGATCGTGTCTTAACTTTGTATTAAATGTTTACTACGTTGAGAAGCAAAGTTTACATCTGCCCTTTTACTGCATGTCTGGTTCTTTAATTGTAATTCTAGAGCGACATGTGACAAGTGAGCTTCAATCACAAAGAACTTTAATTAAATAACAAGGTGGAATTATCCCCTACCAAGCTAAGTTTTTTTTATCTAAATTGGATCAAGACACATTTTCAGATAATTTCTGTACACCTATGAGGAAAGCCAAGCAAATCACCTACAAATGCAATTTACGAAGCTACAAATTGTAATTGTAATTATGTGCATCAAATACACCAATTCTTTAAAGTAAATTGTTTACGTTTCCTTTGTTTTGATAATAAAGTTAGGATTTTTTTATACTGATAGGTGGAAAATTTTACATTAATTTTTTTAAATCACTATAAAACTATTAAATTCACCAAATATAATTGGAGAAACAAAATATATTAAAATTATTACAGTTATATATTAACATAAATATTCACACAAATTAAAGTTCTAATTTTAAGGAAGACTATAGTTTTAGTAACTTTTGAACATTTTCATTTTTTGTTACTTTTTGTTTATTAAAAAGCCGATAGAGAACACGTCATGTGACGTGAGTCTGCAACACGTTCTACCACTGAAACACCTAATTCCAATTCAGGGGCAGGTACTGCCCGAATGCGTGTCAGACATGTTACCAGTGAAGTTGGCAATAACCACCTCTGAATCGTCTGCAAACTTCTAGGAGGCTATACGGCTCAGGGTTCCAAAAGACAGCCATGTTCATATTCGCAGCCTTGAGAACCTCAAACTTCACACTACCAGTGAGCTTACTAACTCGGAGCTTTCGTCTACATTACTTTCGTGAAATGGAGAGAATATAGACCTAGCCTCTGATTGCCCTGTATATCGTTAAGATTTATTCTGAAGATTTCTGTCTTCTGAATTGTTGCGCTGTATAGTCTGGTAGATGTTTACCAACGTTTCAGGGTCATACTGCCTCCGTCATCAGGGCGATGACCAGACTACACAGCACAATAACCCAGAAGACAGAAATCTTCATACTCACTGCTGTGAAAACCTCATATCATACAGATTTATTCTATTTGTCAGTTCAAATTCGTCAGAATAAATACCATACGTGTTACGTCACTGTTAAAGTGTCTTCTTTTTGTGCCAATTTAATGACTATGATTATGTTATTAGTGTCTTTTTCACCAGTCCTTCCTGATGAATATAGGGATATAATTTAAACATAAGATCATGAAGAATTTCTATCCCATCCTTCAGATATATAGTTTATATTCACCCACATATCTTTGACAGACAGTCGCAGCTAAGTGGCTAGCACCCCTATTTCGCATACTACAGCTCATTGGTTCATATCTTAGTCCCGAGACCGATTATGCTATGCTCTGAGGTTTTCCTCCTATCCTCCAGATAAATTCTTGGATAGTACACAAAATTGCTGCTTTCGTTTGTTTTAAATCAGTTACTTTATAGTTATCCTATGCAATTTTTAAGTGTAGTTGTAAAAACGTCGTTAAATATGTTAGTAAGTCACATATATCGTATATCTCTAAATAACTTCGGATTTTAACGAATACAGAATCTCGAAAATGTTACGGAATTAATTAATTGCTGCCTATATTCTGTTCATTTATAGGTCGTCTCGAAATTCGATGTTGAAAGCTTTTGAATACGAAGTGGGCGACCACCGTTGCTTATGGTGCTCTCGAATTCTGAACGTTCGTTTACTTTGGAGCTGGCTACACGTGGAAAAAACTTGCTCTGCCACGAAGCTCGTACATTTATTCAACTGATTGAATTTGTAGGAGCCAGACACACACACACACAAGACCTGTGTAAACACTCCGAAAATTTACGCTAACAGTCTCATATTTATTACGTCAGACTGATTAAATACGTTCGTGTTACCCCTCGACTGACATATTATACGCACCAAAATTGTAAACAAGCCAAGAAAGCGTACTTCCTTCAGGAATGCACAGAATTTCTTCATGCGTTCTTTTGCAACCCGCATTTAGATGTATTAAATGTGCCCCCCCTCCCAACATACATTTTTCCAAACCTGTTCAAAAACTCCATAACCTGGCTAACTGGAATATTATGAATAATACTGATGATCGTTTAAGAGCGAACTAATATCTCAGTTTCTTACAGAATGAGGTATCAGTTATTTTACGCGTTCTTTCAAGGCTAGATAATTTATTTTATTTCCATTATGGTTTATTTAACTGTGCTGGCAATAGCCAGATTGCACAGTATCGAGTGAGAGGATGACTGAAGAATAAGAAGAAGAGAATGGCAAGGATATAGAAGGAAGCGGTCGTGGAATAATTTAAGGGCATATACCGGCGTCTGCTTGGAAGGCCTGAGGAAAAGACAAAATAAATGATTTAGTATAAATGATATTCGAGCTGCGATTTAGTCCCTGAAACTGTCAAATGCGAAACAGAGCTGCTAATCCGTCATCCGTGATGATCAGTTGGTCCATATTAAACATATTGGCCATATATTCGATTCTGGTGCTTTAGATATCAGATGGATACATTAGTTTAAGTTCCAAGGTGGTTGTCTTGTGTGTTCTTGTGCAATGTAGTCTGGTAGACGTTTACCGACGTTTCAGAGGTTCTTGCTGTCTCTATCATCAACTCATCGCCCTGATGATGGTGGCAATAAGCACCTCTAAATTGTAGGTAAAATTCAACCAGACAACATTGCGCAAGAACCGAAAAGACAGACATCTTTAACTGATAATTTAGTTTTTGAACTAATAATAACAAGCGTTTCTGCAGTGAAATTAAAATTTCCATTGGCTGAGCAGTAAGTGCTGCGGGGGAATATATCCCCAGCGGAGCTGAGGCCTGGCGAGCACTTGGCGATCTCAGCTAGGCTAATCCCAGGAAATAGGCCACCAGCCCGGGGGAACTACAGCCACCGTTAATTGTTGGTTCCATTAGATTTTATTTCATTAGACAGTGGGTGCGCAGTGCGGAGGCCGTCCTGTACTCTGCTTCTTATGTAACCCTTCCTTGATACTTGTGGAGTCGAAATTATTTCACAGATTTTACATATGCGGGTTGGAGGGTCCTTTAGAAGTGTACCTTAGATAAGCAGCTTATTAAGAATTGTACAAACGAGATTAATCTCAATTTTATTACTGAAGTTGTTGAAATGTGAAGTTTAATGATTTTCCTTAACGTCAGAATTTTTCTCTTCTTGAGATTTATTAACGGGGTTGTTCTTGGCATAAATGTCTTCATTTTGTGTACGATATAACGAGTTTGATAAGTAGGCTACATGAATTACTTAAAATTGGTTTCAGTCTACGTACATAATGGCCTGACTAATTGTATGAATTATAACAAGAGCACAGGCTAGCAGGTTAGTTCGGTGGTGACGTATTAGGTACGTACTACTTTCGAAATTCTGCCTGCGGTAACTGATTTACCAAAGTGCTTCACTGAATTTCGGTTTAGGTCATTCTCATCAGAACTTCCAGACTTATAATATTCCTTAATTTCCTGTCCTTTTCTGCCTCTTTCCTTCACTGATGTAATGTTACGCTTATTAAATCCTTAATATAACTTTTTGGACTCCCTAAGTCATCACATTGTCCATTCCCTGAGCGGAATGCTATTTTACGATCCCAGCTTCCGAGTGGACAACATATTTAGCACATTAGTCATCGCTGTAGTCAAAATCGACTTCCGTAATCTCCAAAAGCCATAGAGAGTTACAGCCAGCACGGTTAAATATTCACAGTTTTATTTTGGGTTCTCACGATGGCGAAGATGTCATTGGTGATCTGAATAGTAACGCCATATGCACATGTAAGTAAGCCGGAGGCAGCATGTCGTTCGAAACGTTGGTATCTGCTAACAAATTCAAACGGCGTTACAACCCGGAAGACAAACATCGACGCGTTTATGTTGGTGAAAAGAACACGGGTTGTTAGAGTTTACGAATAAAATGCTGAGGAATGGAGTTAGGTCGGTAAGAATCGGTATTCAGAGCATGTGCGTCCCAGATAATGGTATTTGTGTACTGGGTTATTTAACTTCCAATTAGTGAGCTGTAAATGCTTTATAGAGTGTCGAATGGCTGGATTATTGAATTACGAAATACAAAGAACGTTGGAGGAAGCAGCTGTTACAACATTAGACTGGAGGGTCCATAAAATATCTGAAATAGAATACTGGGATTCCTGGTCGATATCGAACCCTAGCCAACCCGACCCGAGTATGTAGTAGGCGTTTAAACAAGTCTGTACGATAACATTCTAAGATTCCTTGAACACAATGACACTACATGAAGTTATGCCAAAAGATGGTCACTCATGTTTCCAAATGAAATGATTTTTCGTGTTGGCTGCAAGCAGGAATAGGTTTATCACCATGTTCGCAGAAGCCTGGAATTTGACCCTATCTTGAGCTAATTAAATCTTAAATACACCTTCACATCTCATGTATGTTTCTAATATTGGCCGGGTCGTATCTCAGGAAGCCAGACATTGGTTTCTCATCGCAGAGACGTGGCTTCAGTCCCATGTGATTTCAAGTGATGTTCGTAATGAACGAAGTGGCGCCAAACCATGGTTTTCTTCGAGTTCGTGGTATTTCTCCCACTGATCACTGATCATTTCTCGATGTTCATTCTTAATTTCCCTACGAATTGTTGTCATCCTCATTTATGGCACATGATTCAATGTTTACATCCTTCGATTTTTTTCAGCAACAAGTTGTTATGCATTTTTTTCGTGTATGTGTTACATGCATGTTTTTGAATTTTTACTCATGATTTACATCATATAAGGCAGTGATATATTCTAATATATATTAATATACTTAGGTAATTATAACATTGATATATAGAAACATGTAGAGCAATTTAGATGAACGTTTGTTTTCACACGCATACGTTTTATATATGTTATAAGGCCTTTTAATGTTGTTTTTTGTTTGGGCCAGGTTGTGTCCATTTCCATTTCCACACAGGAACATTTCACTTTATTATATTGAATGTGCATATGCATTCCGTTCTTAATAAAACATGTACACCGTGTCCCATAAGTATCTTTACAACTTCAACACTTACTATCCTTTGCACTTGTGCTTGGCCGGCCAGCGCCCTCTTGATGCGGGACACTGCCGGTTTCCATAAACTTCCGGTGCCAGTCACGAATTGTGGGTCTTGATGGTGGTTCTCTTCAATATGTAGTCCGGAAATTTCGTTGGGCCTGTTTATCTGATCTGGTCTCTATGAACCAGGAAACACACTGCACCATTTCCTATGGAGTAGCCATTTTCCATAAGTGTGGCGTCACCTGCAAGTAAACGTAAAACAAACTTTGAGAGTTACTCTTTCATGTGCAAAACACCGCATTGTGATATCTCATCTCATTATTTGGTTATTAAGTGTTAAAGTTGTAAAGATAATTATGGGACACGGTGCATTTTAGAGTTTCGGTGTAACGGATAGTACTGTTCGGTCTCTAGGTGAGAATATGTAGATGGTTCAGTTGCACTTTGTATGGTTATGTACGTAAAAACTCAGATTTATGTGTGTTTTAAAAATAATATATTATTTAAGTGCAACTGTATTGTTGCATGACAACATAAAACTTGTCATAGTACAGCTGTTATCTCTGTGTGTGTGTCTAATAGACTATACGTAAAGACCGCGGAAATTTTCAAGTTAAATTGTCCTTGTATAATTTGCAAGCACGTGTCGCGAAAACCTGATATTTCAGATTCATGTGTCACAAGTAAAAATATATTCGTAAATATAAATATATTCAGGTATTCCAACCTCAGAACGCGTCATTGTGGTCTGTCATAGTTTTTACCAGTTCCTCGAGACAAATGTTACAAGTCACATGTCTTTAGATGTTTATTTTACGCCTAACCCGAATGCAGGGATAGTCTTTCAAAATACATCATAAACTGTCTATTTTCAAACTCCTATTAATTACCATTCGTAAATCCATTCAAACAAATGTCCAACGATCTGCAAGTCGTACAACTGAAAGAGGACAGTTTTATAATCTCAAACATTTTATGATGCAACCACTTCTTTTCGATGACATTTCGGGCATTCTTCTTGCTAGTAAAACATTCGTTTCACAAATTCAATCGTGACCTCCCATTTACGAGCCATTTTTATTGCGGGTAGGCCACTTTGCAAAAAAAAAACAGTGTTCTTTTCCGCAGGAATAGCCCCCTAGGATAAGCCGTGCGGTATCGGAAACGAAAATCCTCCCCTGCATGTAGACATACCTATCGTAATTTCGTAAATTACCAACACAACGTTACCAAAGTGAATAAAATATAATGAGTTGTTTCCAGGACGCGTTTTATGCTCGGTCTAGTTCCTAGCAAGCAATATATACGTCGATAGTGTTGCCGATTTCAGAGAAATTCGGAAACCGAATGGATTAACCAGCTGATAGTCGAACTTTGAGGTAGATTGTGTATCTCACAGCCCATACATTAGCGACTCGTGTTGCAATAAACCATGCTGCCGCCCTTGCAGAGGACTTTTTTTTGAATTCATGTGGGGTTCGAGATGTGAGGTAGACTAAACCACGTAATAAATATCCACTACTAGCTACAGACAATACAGACAGAATGCAGCGAATATAACCTGCTACTGGTGTTTCTGTGTGCATGTGCGGACATGTGCTCTCTGTGGTAGATTCACGGTATCATGAAATCCCTCAATGACTGCGTCACACACACAATTATTTACATGCAATCTGCATAAAACCCGATCCCGTAGATGTTGGTTGACTTGCATGGCCAAAATCCCAAATAGTCTGCTGTCTGTAGTAGTTCTAAACGAACTATAGGGGCCTCTCTGTAATCCTGAGCATGGTGATAATTTCATTAATTCCGTATTAGTTGCATTATTCATCATGTCGGCACGTCAGTGCTGTATGTTGCTGCACTTCTGTCCTGCAGTTGCATCAAGAATCTAATTTATTGCTGATGTACTCCATACACAGTATTGCCTGCTCCATATTCGTGTAAGCAGTGCTCATATTTAGGGAGAGCTGATTACAGCACAAGCGGAATAGGAATGTTTGCAGCTTTCATGTGGGCTCACTTTACACTGCTGGAAACACAACAAACGCTGCTGGAACGGGTGACAACACTCTAGACATGTTCTGGGAGGTGTAAGTTTTTAATCTTGAACATGTTAGAGATTATTTTGAATCAGGTTATCATGGTTTTCCTGATTTACTCCAGTCAAATCTATTAAGATTTCTGCAAAAATATCTCTAAACCTCGATCCAAATTATTTTTATTATTATTATTAGCGAAAAACAGCCTGATTATCACTGCAGTTAGAAGAGCTTTGATAAAGAACCTGCGAAATTGTCATTCGTTCACTTTGCATCCTCATTCTAGGCTTTTGCCTTAAAGATGGTAAATAAGGAAAGGTTGTTAAAAATTAATATCACAGTTCTTTTGCATCATACGTAACAGTGACAGAATTTATTTATTTCTGGATTGTGCTGCCGAGTAACCTGAACATGCGATCAGCAATAAAATAATTAAATTTATTTGTCATTGCTTTCCTTTCTCGTTATGTCTTTCAGTGGCACACAGTGATATCTAGTTCTGTCATATAAGTAATTACAAATACACCTTTTACGATATTTCTCAAAAGGAGTCATCGTGTCAAAGTATGTATTTAATTTTATATTTTACACACCTTGAGAGTTGCATTGCTCACACAAGTTCTGAGCCCTTTAGCAGCCGTTGTGTAAGGGAAAATGTGATAAAAATAAGTGGCGGGTCTCTTTACTTTGAAATGCCTCCTTCGGAATTGACACTGAACATGGGCATAATAATTGCACAGCCATTTTATTTGGAAAATATCCTCTGCTGTATTTCTAGCTCTAGAATGTTGCCACAAAAAGCCTTAAATTTTGTAATCGCCATGTATGTTGTTTTATAAGAAACGATTTCATGTTAGCAGTTATTATATGACCTATATTCGTAACAATATGCAATGCAATCAGTGTATTCTGTCAAGAAATTAGGTCCTTAAAGAGTGGTCTTCTCCGTTTCATATTTCAAGTCCAATAATTGTGTACGTCTTACTATTAAATGGTGTGTCAAGATTTGTTTTCGAACCCATATTTTTTCATTCTGTAGACGTATTTAAACAAACTCTTTAAATATAAAAAGAAGCTTTTACTCAACACGTTAAATTATTATTTTTTCATAATATTTTATTTAAAATAAATATTTAGTCTGGCTTAATTATTTATCTTATTTGGCAGTCAGCTTTCTGCACCTCTGCATGTCACATAGCTGTAATGATGGGAACAGTATTTGCTCAGAAACCTTGGCACCCGGCCCAAATGATGTAACACGCCGTACAACAACCCAGAATATAGTCGATATTGACATCACCTTTAAAACCTCAAATCTTACATCACTGTAACCATCTATATCATCATCGTCACTACCAACATCTGATGCCATGAATAAGAAGATTGCTGTCTTCTGGGTTATTGCGCCGTGCGTCTGGTAGATTTCCACCAATGTTTCAGAGGTCCATGCTGCCTCCGTCATCAGGGCGATTCATCGCCCTGATGACGGTCTTCCTTTTAATAGAAGACTCAACACTGCTTTCACATAGAAAGATAAGATATCCTGAACCCACTATTAATAATGAGTCTGTTGCTAATAAATCATTAAATCTCATGTGTGATATTTTTGACGGAGTGGTCAGGTTGCGGAAACGAAGTTCCTCTCAAGAGTGAAAATTGTTTGTAATAGGTATAAGAAATCGAACGTCGATAAATTGAATACGTTATTAATATTGGACATATTTCTGTATTGTAAATCTTCAGTTGAAAAAATCATGATATTTGAAAATTGAAAAGGTAATTTGGAAAATTTCTTCTTTCCCGACGCTTTTGAGTGAAACACATTTATATGTGAAAACTGCAGTCACATGTTACATCCAGTACGAAAATGTATTTGTCTGTCATTCCCAATTCTCTTGATTCTGTTCGTATAGGAAAAGCCGTTTGGAAGAATTGCAGTAATCAAGTAATCTCAGTTAAGTGCAAACGGAGACAAATATTGTATATGTGTTTCTCAAGGGAGCGTCGTAGATTTTAAGTCTGTAGAATGGAACATTTGTTTCCACTGACTGGAAAATTGGTAGGGAAGGCCGTGGTTCTATACTGTGCTGTCATCTAACAAGGAGATCAGAAAGGGATCGTACGTTGCGATAGATTTCTGTGTGTTGACTTCCTTTCACTGCATCAACGCAGTGAGAACAAGACAAGACACAACAAACCTGGGTTTAACGCAAGAATGGCTTGCATGTACTGTAAGAATGTGTGTACGCTCTGCTCGGTTGGTTAGTTAAATCTGCACATAGCACACTTATGTGCCCATGTATTTGACAGTTGTTTTTAAAAGGAATTTCTACGCTATTCGTTATAACGTAATTTAGCTAATGATTTTAGATGCAAGACTCGTGCGTAGTGATCGTAAAAATTGTAATTTTTACCTGAGAATGAACCGTAAATCAATCAACGCCTTCTCTGTTTTAATATATCCATTCAAAATGAACCACTTTCTGTAAGCGAGACATGAGTTCTTCGCTTTATCGTCTAAGGTTTAAACCTGTTAAAACGACACTAGAAAAATTGAGTATACATTAAAGTTACATATTATTAAAAATTTGTACTCCTCCCCCAGTATTGTCATGGTGATTAAGTCAAGAAGAATGAGATGGGCTGGGCATGTTGCGTGCATGTATGGGGCAAGAGGTGTGTACCTGGTATTGGTCAGGAAGCCTGAAAGGAAGAGACCACTGGGGAAACCTAGACGTAGATGGGAGAATAATCTCAGGCGGTGATCAGTGGGAGATAAGAGTTGAAGGAGACTGGATTTTGCTGCCCCATGACAGGGTCCGGTGGATGACTTTGGTTAATTCGGTGATAAAACTTTGGGTTACGTAATCCATCTAGTTAGTTAAAGTTACGTATTACCCAAGATGATTTCTATTATTAAAGTTGCAATGGGTTAAACTTACTGAAAGGCGTAATATCGTCTAAAACGAAACTGTTGTAACAAAATTTCATCTTTTGTTTTAATCCACCGCTGAGAACCTTATTACCCTACCCCGCAGATGAAACATCTCGTATTTACCGTGAACATTTTCATGCTCACTTTCCAAGGAAAATACGTCTTCTCCTGACATTAGATTACAACAGAGAATTAAACTCTGCTACATGAGTCGCTTTCAATTTGTGTGAGTTCACCGTACTTGAATTAGTCTGGTTTCTGTGACGGCGACATTGTCAACAGCGAGAAGTCGTTTGCAGCTAGTTCGTCACTTGTTTCAAATGCAAAACGGGCGAGAGGAGTACACAGAAGTCATCCACAACCTGTGTCTGAACCCCGACGTTACCCTTTATTTAATAAAATCTTTACACATCAAAAACTGTTTCAGACAGATGAAAGTTTTAACGAGGTGTATATTTTACGTCATGTACCATCTTTCTCCACTACGACGACAACGTTTTCGAACTGAATTTGATCGATCTGGTGTAAAGTAGATGCTACAATGAAATGACGCAAGAAAATTATTTTTTCTCGACAGTTTTAGAGTCGACACATCACCAATTTGACTGAAATCCTTCAATAATCTTCAGCAGTAAAATATCAGGACAGATATATATGTTCGTTATACGTACACTTCTGTTCATTTTTATGAAAGAGCGACTGACGTGTATGTTACATAACTGTAAATAAATGCTTTAAACTGGCAAGTAAATTATCGAAATTATTAAATATTAAGCTTGAATAAACACCTATATTCGTAGTTGGGAGTGTCCGATGCGTGTTCCACACCGTGCTACGCTCTTTTCTCGTAGCACGGCTATAGAAATTTCTGCATCTGCCAGTCAATCAATAAAGCACCCAGCGCATGTAACAGACAGTGAACATCCTTTCCACATGCCTCTACTGTCACCGTGAGATTGATATCTGCATTCATAAAACAAACATTATTATAACCCTGGTAGTAACTAGGCCAAATTCGTAAGAATATTTTTCGAAAACACAGACGCTACGCAAATGTTATATGAATCATAATCATTTTCATGCACTTAGCAGAATGAAACCCGTCTTGAGTAGGTCTTGAGTTCAGTGAGACCTCATCCGGGTACTCATCATCATCTATCAGGCAAGGAACTGTTCCCGCTTTTACAACATTTAATAGGCATGTGTCACCTTCGGCTCATACTCCATCCAAGTTTACTATCTGGCTGTTTTATCACGAAATTTGTTTCTGCAGCTGTACTTATGATTTTGTCGTTCGTTTCACCGTGAAGTTTCAATTCCCATGTGAATGTGTTGTTGAAGTTAAGGTTTTAAATATTTATTCTAGTGCTTTTCTGGGTTTTTGATCGTTTGAAACTTATGTTCATATGACCTGTAACTCGAGATATTGCAATATCCGTCTGTTTGCATTGACTTGCATTGAATCATGTTCTTTACTACCATAACATAGGCTCCTTGCTGTAATTTATAAGTAAAGATAACATTTTTTCCTCTACTTAAATTAGCACAACCGACATGAAGATATATAACAAAATGGAAGTAGGTTATGGCTTTAAGCATTCTTTTCATACTTCACTTGATGGAGGAGAGTGGTCTGCCGGTCTGGACGCAGGGGCTAGAGGAAAAATCCTCTGCCCCCGTCGGGGATCGAACCCCGGTCGTCCAGCCCGTAGCTAGTCACTATACTGACTAAAACTTTGAGTAAGATCGATTATTTGAACTGAGTAAAACTTTCATATTTTCCTCAGTACACTTTATAATTAATCGTTAATATCAAATTTATATCAATATTATTATGTTGCAATGCCTTACATTTCGAAAATAGAACATTTAAATGTATCAAAGGCTGATATTTTGCAGGCACCAAACGGATAAATACCGAATTAAAAGTCGTGTTTTTTTATTTTTTTGTCTACAAATTAACTTCTTTCTTTTTTTTTAACTTAATCAGAAGCCGTGTAGTAGAGCGATGATATTGCTAAAGAATTGCTGGAATAAGCACGCAAAACAGTTGTCAATTTCGTGTCTAGTCGTTCTCTTCAGTCCGAATATCAAATGAGAATGGAAAGGTCTGTGAAGATCTGCTTCCTGGACACAGATGAATGGCTTATTTTGACCTCGGAAGTTAAAATGATCATTTTGCAAGCTGCAGGAATACGGCGACGGAAATGAGACCGTAAACTGGGGGTTCCACGTTCGTAAATCTGAGGGAGCTTCCATCCGGAGGAACAAGAAAAGTGCTTGAATTCTATCCCCTACTCTTGTAACTCTTCAGGGGTCAATGAAGTCACTCTCAGCTATGGTCCCTTGATCGTTTGCACTAATACTCACTACCAAACCCAATCCGTACATCCTGCATCGGGCACGTCAACGTCAATGTCTACTATGGGCCGATGAATGAAGAGGCGGCTGTTCCGTGAACCGTCACATAGGCGGGGAAAATTATATTCTACTTATTTGTAATTCCAAGTTTAATCTTAGTATTTTCTTTCTATTATTTCCCCTCAAGCACACACAAATGTGAATTCGTTGGAACACACTTCTGCAGCTTTCGAGAACTGAGACGGAACGAACACAGAATGGAAGAGGGGCGATATTTTATTATGAGTGTCCTACATCCTACAAGAGAGACCAATTTATTTTTGGTGCAACGTTTAAACTTCTTCCGGTCTTAACTGTTACTGTTATAATGGAAGAAATATTACTGAAAATGCCAATATTCGCGTATCAGTTCATGATAGTTTTAATATTAAGGAATAGTAACACTTCGTGAACGTGTTAACAATTACTCTGGCGGTATTTCTCCTCCACTCTAAAAGTCGTACTATATAATCAGCTTGGAATATGAATTAACATACACTACATTGACTTGATTGACGCTTCAAAATGTCGGGATAGTGCATTGAGAAGACCGTAATAATTTCCTTCCAAATTCTTACGCGCTCATCTTTAATGACTATTATCCCACCTCATTCGACGCTGTATAACCTCTGCAGGTGAAACAACATCGTTAGATAATCTAATGATCAGTACTGAATTACATCGATATAATACATAATATTGACTCTAATCATGAACGGAAATTGTTTTTCTGAAGTTCTAAATCAGTTTATTTTCTCATCGATATAAATATCGTATTACGATGTACACTAACTGTACCAGTGGGTCTGAAATGTTGCTATTCATGATTGTTGTTGTAAAGGATATCTAATTTCACGGTGAAGAGTCCTACTTGATATGATAATAGTCGATCGCCTAGTCGTTAAATTTCCCAACTTGTATGGAAACTGAAGGCTCATTATCATTTTCACAAATACCTCTCTCTATCCTGAGCCAATAGAATCCAGTACGCACATTGATATCATATTTCTTTAAGATTTATTTTAATATTATCATACCTTTTACTCCTGTGTTTCCCAAATGGTATCTTACCTTCATGTAAATCCAGAGTTCTATAATTTTATTCGAATGGAACTACAACTTATGAAACTAATGCCAATATAAAGCAATATCAAATATATAATGTATAATATATGCTTATCTTTAAAATGACTTCAGCTATGAATTACATTTTTAGAATTAAAATCTACGTTGTCATTTAGTATAAACTAGTCCAAATGAGACTAAAATTAAGCACACAATCTGAAGAAAGGTTTAGAAGCACTTTACATGATCAACGCTTTATTTTAAAGAAAGTTATTAATCTATGCTTATTTTTTCCAATGACAAGTCAGATTTTTTAGGATCTTAATGAACTCTGCTACTTACTGCTCTCGGACTTTTGCAGAAGGAAGCCATCCTATTATCTCCTGATTATGGCACCATCTAGTAATACGAATATTAATGTAGGAAATAAATATTATTATGCTGTTATTTTACGAAATATGAAGGCTAGAGAAATATAAGAGGGAAGGCCTGTCCGACATTCAGCAGTGGCAACACAAAACAAAATACAGTATGGCCTTGACTCTTAGGAGGCACCCAACAAATCCGAGTAGGACCCGTTACTTTGTAATGAACACAAACAGCTGACAATTATTGTTCTGGTGTTATAAGAATAAAATAGTTCACTTTGATACATGTGACGCACAGAAACGATAAATTACGGAGAATTTTGTACCGTCGTTAAACAAGAGTGAAAAGAGAATGAGGACAGACGCCGAATGAACTGATGAGACCTGGAACATGACATGAAACTTGTTAGAGAAAACAATCAGCCCGTCACTGCCTGAAAAATGATGAATCAACTGTCGCTGCCTGGGACACTGATGTTAACGGAGATGTCTGTTTCACCCATGAAGTGTATTTTTGCTGCAGACATTGGCAGAGTTCGTAGTTTTGTATTCCGCAGTTTATTACGAAGTGCATAGAAACTATGAAGCTTTAATGAACGGAAATGAATCGGTGATGATTGGGTTAAGCACAGTGTCGCATACATTAATTTTTTTAAACTGAAACGTTTTGAAAAACTTTTCAGTCCACAAATTTAATATCATATAGTAAAAAATTAAGTCATGTTTATTCCAGTTTAAAACTTATTCATCAATTTTAGGTTCTCAGGGCCATGAGTGAGAAAGATGTCTGTGTTCTGAGACGTCTCATCGTGTAGTCTGGTAAAAGTATACCAACGTTTTAGAGGTTCTTGTTGCCTCCATCATAAGGGCGATGAGTAAGACGTGCGGCTCACTCAACCTTTGAGTTTTTCCATTATTTTTTGTGTTCTTTTTTGCCAAATATGTCATCTTACCTGTATCACATACCTGATCTGTATTCGTGAAACTACCAGTACGAATTTTGTCTAGAGAACAGAGCATCCTGGCTGAGATTTGTCACTGCTTTCTAGTAAAGAAAAACCTCCGAACATGACACTATTTTCTTCCAAAATATATTCCTACACCTTGTCCGCTCACAACTTAGTCAACATTCCAGAACTTCTTAACTCCTTACAGCGTCTTAATTAACCCAGTCTTGTGTCACTGTATCGCTGCTTAGTGGCTTCTCTCCTGGTTCAGGAGCTCAGGAATTCGAATCTCGGCCAGAAAATTGGCTAACCTAACTGGGATATTTTGTGATTTTCTGCACTAATTGTAGAGAAATGTTGGGCTAGCATGTTGAATTAGGTAATGACAGTCTCTTTAAAGTTTCTTATAATATTTTATGTATAGTCAACTTAAAACGACGTGATTTCTAATGTACTTGGAAAATTGTCTTTAAATAACGTATTACATATTCACAGAGATCTTGAGGAAACCATGTGGGAATATGTTAATTGATTCGATTGAAATTTACTGTGTTCAGTGGCGAGATTTTGTGAACATGGTGATGAATCTCTGTTTCCCATTAAAGCAACAAATTTGTTGGCCATTTGTGTTAATATTGGCTGTAGAAGAAAGACGGATGTAGCTTAAAGCAAAGTAAACGCTGCAGTCAATAGCTGCCTGAGCAGGGATGCCAGTGCATTCAACAGAAACTTGTTTTTAAATGGTTATACAGTTTGTTCTGAAATATAACACTTCCGATTACCTTCAAGTTCGATTTTCGTAAATGCTACGTCAGTTATATTTTACAAGTTTTCAGTGGCTAAGAGAGAGATGATATGATTTTACGTTTTCACGGCGGTGAGTCCGAAAATGACTAACTTCTGGGATGAAAAGCCATGTAGTCTGGGCGATCGCCCTGAAGATGGAGACAGCAACTACCTCTGAAACTTCGGTAAACTTCTACAAGGCTACAAGGCGCTACAACCCAGAAGACGGCTATCTTAAGAGAGGAAAGCTGTATTTCAGTAATGAAGTACGTTTGTGTGTTGATACACGAAAATTTCAGTGCTCTTTATGAATGCCATTAGTCACATAATATTTAGCTGTAAATGCTACTTGGACTGATTTTATATGTACCTTCAGGGAGTTTATAATTATTTACTTCCACAATAGACTTAGTTTCGTATTCTGTTTGTCCCTGATTAAGCTCATACACACACTTTGGTGTGACATAAATATTTTACGGGAAAGCACAAATTATATAACATATAATGTTATATAAGGTTTCTTTGTAGTTCGTTTATAACCCGGTTAGAGGTGTTGGCAAATTTAAATATAGACGCGTAAACTGACATAGAAAGGAGACTACCAAACCTGCGAGTAGAGAAGCCCCATTAGTGGTTTCCTTTGTTCGGGTAAAGCAAACATTGCGGCTGTGTAGTAATATTCTAAACCTCGCATAAACTTGTGTTTGTGAAATCCCTCCTTTCGAGTGAGTTGCGTATAAAGGTGCAGGTCTCCAAGCGAGGAACAATGTCTTCAAGTCACATAGAACAAAATATGTCGCTTTTGATACTCTGCCCTGTTACTCTGTTTAAAACCGCTGTGGGCTGACTTAAACAGGCTAATGAAATAACAGAGACAAAGCCTTGAAAGCCTTGCGGGTTCCCTAAGAAATTTATAGTTTTTATTTCGATA
>NW_019059700.1:629598-656691 GCF_000696155.1 Zootermopsis nevadensis | reverse complement strand
GTATATATATATATATATATATATATATATATATATATATACACTGACGTGTATGAATTGTTTTTGACTGTGTGCGTGTGTGTCATACAAAACAGACAAGATATCAGGAATTACACTAGATTATATTTTTCTGTTTTGCTATTACTGCTGTCATTAAAAAGCGAATAAAAATGTTTCTAAAGAAGATGAACATACGAAAGGAATAAAAGAATGTGTGCCAGACAGCAAGGAATCAAGATACTAAATAATTCCGCGTTGAATTGCAATGAACATATTCTACTATCAGTTTAATTAAATAAGACAAGTTAGTCTTAATCATCACTCGTCTACTCAGTAGGTTCCTTTTTATTCTTAAGTCAAATATTTTTGTTATAACCAATATCAAGAAATAAATATTTAAATACAGTCTCTTTTGCAGACTTTTCAATAACTTTGACAGAAAATATCTTTAGGACTTTATCTTCAAGGGTTTCTTGAATTGTTACCAATAAATACAGACAGACCCAGAAAAGAGATGAATCGAAATCATATTGAAGAAAATTATAATGTTGGAATCAGAATACCTTAGTATTAATGGTATAACAAGGAGGCGAATTTAAAGACGTGTTTAATTTGTGGTGGAAGGAAAATCCTATGAACGAGGCATAAATTATCGAAATAATTGCACGATATGTCTAACAAAATCTTTTGAAATTAAAAGTCACACTATTCAAGCGAATTAAGTATCTAGGAGCTCAATTGATTGTGAACATAATTCATTCATTGTTCAATTAAAAGTTTCCTGAGTTACAAGCCTAGTTTACGGAAAAGTACTCTCTTAGATTCGACAGGCCCCACGTAGATGCGAGGAATAGAAAACAAAGATAAAAGTCAATTCTTTAAAAGACTCTGCCAACAGAGTATCAGCCAGGGAACGTATTGTAAGCTCTGAAAGGTTTCAAATAAAATTCGAAAGTAGGAGATGAAACGCAACGAAACGGAAATTGCTAATTGGATTTAATAGTTTAATGTGTCTGTAACGATGATGATTATGTGTCCCAGGTGTTTATTTCCACAGTAGCACAGGTGATATATCATGGATGCGAAGATGACATGGGAGAGACATTGACGGAAATGATCGTTGCTGGTTATCTCTTCTATTATTGGAGATACTGAGGAAAGAAACGAAAATTTCTGATGAGGATAGCTGACCTCCAGGTCGAGATTTGGAACTTGTCCTGAGTACGATGCTGGATTCGTAACCATTATATCGCTACTTTAGTTCCCATGTCATATATACGTATGAGCCAAAACTTACTTGTGTAACTTAATGACTTCGAAAACATTTCTGAGGTAATTTTTTGTGGGAAAACTTTGTAATCGAATTTGTAATGCTCTGAAAACGTTTATTTCATACAAATTATACTAGATGGAATATTGCTAACGTAAAATTAAATGCGCTGAAATTTAGGGAGCTAGTGGCGTGAAGATTCATCCAACCATTGAGCAGGACCAAGTTGAGATGAAAGAGATTCCCGCTGGTCATATAGTGTGGTGAGGAGGTTTCAGGTACAAACCCAGATAACTTTTATATTAGTCATCCTGGGGCTTGTACCGCTTGATGGTTAGCCACAGAGATTACGTATGACGCAAGTGAGACATCAAACGAAAAGCCACCCACATTCCATTTTTCAGAACCACGCTCAAGCTTTTCACTATCCACTGGCATTATATTATGCTTCTGCCTCCTGCACTTCGTCGGGTAAAATCGGACACAAAGCTGGAATTTAGACTCGTTTCAGTGGTCGGATGATCATAATTCGGGAACATCACCGCACCCTGGAAACACGAAAACTCAGCTCTGCGTATGATAACTGTCGAATAATAATAATGTCCCAACTTAGTTGCTTACACTGTAATGAAGAAAGCTAGTATATTGCACTTTCTTAAAATGTGTGTACAATTCCATGGTCTTTCTAAGGATTTACTAACAAATGCATTCGGAAAATCTATCAAGACAAATGTAATGCATTGATTTGTTATATTTTTGTAATATAAGGCGTTGATTTTTCTGCAAAAAAACTATCTAGCTGAACATGCTGAGGTAGGTCATTCTTAGGTTATCTTCAACTTGTTTTCTACAGTCCTCTGCATGTAATATTAGGAAGAGGTTAAAATATCAATTGATAGAATAAGACAGTAAAATAATAAAACATGATTCAGTGACACCGTGTATGTTAATTATTACATCCAAGTATCCTTTGACGTAGTTTATGTTGGAACGATAAAATTAATAGCCGTTATCAGCAGGATGGTCGGAGATTGATCTGTAAGGTAAGGAATTATTTACTGTTGAAGATTTATGTTGTGTTGTCGAAGGAGTGTTTATGTGTTTTCTGGTACTTTACACTTAACTTATACGAGGCTTATATTTACGTCAGAAGACTATATGTAGTCCGAACTACAGGGATGATTTGTCGTCTTCAGTGCACAAGATTCGAGATTAATATAAAAAGTGTGTTACCTGTAAATAAGTCAGGACGCCCTTTGCACTAATATTATAAATGTAATTATTCTACATTTATGTCAATAAAACGGCGTTTAGGTTAACGAAACTATTGTGACCACACTAACCCCATCTATTACATCCTGATAAAAACATACAATGTTCAACTACCTCATGCACACACAGTTCGGTAATACTCTGTTATAAAATTACTACCCTCCCTCAAAATAGCTTCGTACACTGCTTCATCTGTACCTTGTAAATTATATTGCAAACTTACAAACTTGATACATCAGAGTCAATATATTCTTAAATAGTAAATTCTCAATTGTTTCTGCATTCAGTTCAACTGCGTATATGTAAGCTGTGCATCTTGATTCTTATCTATTAATTAACTTGTAGTCAACCTTCCTTAAGCAGATACGGAGAAACGACCTATATATAGCTTCGGATACAAACATTTGCAGGCTACACAACTTCCTTGTACTGCTCTAGAGCACGTTGAAGACACCGGCTACTCATCACTATGATTTTCGCTGTATACGTTCTTCTGACGTAAACATAAGCCTCACGTTAATTAATTGCATGTACCATAAAACACAACATACGCTCGTTCTATCACACGACATAAAATCTTCCATAGTAAATAATTCCATACCTTAAAGATCAGGCTGGGATCATCTCGCTGATGTTAACGACTATTAATTTTAACAACGACCAAATTTTATCATTGCAATTAAAACTACGTAAAACTATATTAGTGAGTCCTTCGGTGTAGTACGTTAATAAATATTATCATGATGTGATTTAATCAAGTACTTTATCATTTTCCTGTTTTATTCCATCAATTTATAGTTTAACTTCTTATAATATTAAATATATACTGTTCAAGTTTAGGCTTTGATAAAGACTGTACCACCTGAAGATGGTCAGTATATTGATAGAAACATGTAGTGGAAAGCATAAATAAGATACAAATTGCTATAATAAAGTCTTGTAGACAGATTTATAGTTGAATTTGTAATATACACCTACTAAGCAACAGGATGACCCAAATTAAGAACTTCATGTTATTGATGACATTAATTCTGAACGTAACCTTGTAACTACGAAATTTAGACGCGTTTACGAAATCAATTATTTATAATATAATTTTGTCACAACTACCCGCCTTCCAGAAAATAACTCACCGATAATAACAGACATAACCAAAGCGGAACGCGTATTTTTGGCAGGACGGTGCACCAGCTTATGTAGCAAATGAATGCGGACTCTGCGGCTGTTTCAGATAAAGGAATAATCAGTAGATTAATTACGTGCTATAGCCGTTACGTTCTTTTGACATGAATGTGGGTGACTTTATTCTGTGACAAAACGTCAAATAATCCCCGAACTTTGGAGGCTTTACAGGTTGGATTTCGGAATGTTATTCTGTAAGTCACAGAATGCAAACTTCCCAACTTGTGCCACAGAATTTACATCCATGTGAAATAAAGAACACTACGTCCAGCTTATGGTGTGATCAGGTAAATAACTTGGCTACAATGTACACATTTTTCGAGCATAGGCGGAACTTCCATTTGATCATGCAGTGTTTACTTACTCACTTGAATCCGTCCTCCGGCCGGCATCTCGATGTGCGAACAGGCGGCAGAAGGGCTGTAAAACAGAAGAATTAACCGCTCTGTGCGGATATTACTCACCTATTAGAGAAAAAATAATTATGAAATAAACAATATTACATCCCGTCGTTGCATCCGAAATATTACTTTCTTCTCACGACTAGAATTTAATGTCTTTAATTTTCTCCAAAATTAATTTCTGAAACTTTCGTAACTTCAGTCCTCTGTTGTATTTATACCAACTCTCAAATCAGACATTTCCATTCGACTATGATCAAATGTGTTGGTATGTAAACCGTATAAAATATGCATAGTCACAGCACGCTAATATTGACACAAGAAACTAGACACAATTATATCTATTATCACAGAGGGCATATTACCCATGCAACAGTGTAGCTTCGAAACTCGAGTAAAGACACACATTGAATTTTACAAACGCGATTTTTTGATACGGCAGCACTTCTCGACGTCTAGACGTGTTGTGATGTGTATTGACAGTTGAAGTTAACTCTTTTACGCGAGAACCGAGAATTGTAACGAACTTCTGACATTTCGGGTCTGTCACAGTTGGTTTGCTTCTTATTTTATTTAAAGACATTTGATCAAGTATATACGTTATAAACATCTAGTAGGGGAAGAGGTAAAATTCCAGACATTCTAAATCTAGGAAACTGACGTAGACGAGTGATCAGCTCCACAATCTGGCCACTTTACGTCCGTGGGAATAATATATAGTCCCTGTGTGATAGGACATGATCTCTGGTTTTATAGCTCAAAGTTATTTCGGAATATGCAAAACTGCGCAATAAATTCTTGAAGATTTCTGTCTTCTGGATTGTTGCGCGGTGTAGACTGGTCGATGTTAACCAACGTTTCAGAGGTCATACTGCCTCCGTCATCAGGGCGATGAAGACAGAAATCTTCATACTCACCGCTGTGAAAACGTCAAATCTTACAATAAATACTTGTTATTTCAGTATGTAATTCTCGAATTTTCTTACTCGGACTAGAAGTTAAGTTTTCTACGCATAGGCCCAAACCGAGATATGATTTAAATTTCAAACTCAAGTTTCTTTTCTTTTTTGTGTGGTTTTGAGAAAGTGTTAAGGATTTTTGACTCATATTTAACACAGGATAATACATATCGGTAGCAGAACGAATATTTTACATCAAACAAGTGCCCAATAATAGCACAAAATATTCCACTGATATCTTCGTATGTTGCGTTTATGCAGCTTAAGTTATAAATCTAAAAGTTTCTAGATCATTCGTGGTGTTTGGTTTGTAGGGCCGTTGAATAACCTTTCAGCTGAGATAGTTAAGGTGCAGGAAATAAATCTTTAACAGACGTAGGTAATGGTGCGAAGGTCCGCTTTAACAGCCGCTGCTCACAGGCAAGCTACCTCTTCGTCATTGCCGAAGACCAGGGCGTAAGCACAACAGGTGGTCGTCATCCCTTTTTGTGCTACGTAGGTCAATTATGCTGTTATGTGTGTATTTGTGTGTAAGTGAAGCAGCTGTCTAGAGGGGTAATGTTGCATACTGAAAGAAAGGTATCTGAAAAATTATCAGGAGTGTGAGAATTTTTTGTTCACATTGCCTGCCACAAGGCGTGTCACGTGAACTTTACAAAGCTCGCACATTTTTAACTAAAACACTCCAAGGGACAGTCCGTTTCGAGAAGATGGTAGTCGCTTTGCTACTTAATAAATCCCCATCTTTTACGGAGCCCGAAATTTCATTACCGTGCTCACAATAGGCCGTCACCGATCTCTGTTCTGAGTCAGATCAGTCAAGTCCATACCTCCTAATTATGTTTCTCGAAAAAGAAGACTTTAATATTTTCTGATCTGTATATATGTAACTGATAGAAATGTGTTGTTGGATAAATTTTAGGGTAAAGTGGGGTAAACCATGCATTTACTATAAATTTCAGAGGTGCTTGTTGCCTTGCGTTCTATGGCTATTCACTTTGAATTCGTTAAATTACACAGCATGGCCTATAGCTAAGAATTAATACTAAGCGAAAATAACTTTTTGCTTTAGGTTCTTATTATTTCGTGTAGTTTTATACCAGATATTAGTGAAACTTCGTATGGTTGAAAAAAGTAATGGAGTAGAAAGGAGTAAACACTGCAGTAAAATGTTAATTAATTTGTTATTCTGTGTAGACGTAATAAATTCTGGATACAATGTTTGAAAATTTTATGAATTCAGATGGCTTTCGCCTCCAAAATCCTAAATACAAACCTATTAAATTAATACAATTAATACTTAGTTTGCTGTTTTAATATTATGTATCTGTTATACAACAGTTCTTTAAATAAGCCATTCGTATAACATTTTTGTAACATTGTGCAGCCTCCATATACTTTTATTCAAATTCACCTTTTAATTATAGAATTTACTAAATTTGTTCTATTTAAGCTCTTGAAATGTTATTCTGTCAAAGTACCATAACGCCAGTAACTGTTTTACTTCACATTTCACATACAAAGCAAAATATCTTTGATATTTTTCGAGGAGTAGAGAAAACAGCCAAGTTGTTATATAACCCATACCAATTGGTTTAAGTCCCTTGGTAGCGAAGTCTCCAGAATGTTCGTTTCCTATTTGTTAGCTCTGTGGGTACAGGTTTACTTTAAGAGGACATTGAGGTGTTGTAAAATTCGTTGCAGGAATTGTTACGTCGTGTATTGTTGAATCGATTGAGATGACTCCCAACGGGATCCTAAATCAGAGCTGGTGGGGTAGAGAGACAATGCATAGCACCCCTCAAAAACATCGGCCTGTAAAACGGAACCACAGTTGAATTTATTTTTTTACTCAGTTTTAATGTATAAAGGGACGCAATTATTAAGTTATGGCTAAAATTCATTTACTACACGTATGTAACAGGCATTTGTTTATATTTACAATGATCTCGTCTAGATGTTCGTCCTGGAGTTCAATGTGCAACTTTGGCTTTCGGGCTTGATCCGCGTAGAATGTTGAAAATTGTCTAACGTTTCGGCAAGCTTTGCAATTGTCATCTTCAGGGTGGATATCATATCCTACTCGCCACCAACTGATTGCCCTATGTAAGGCTTTTAATATTGCCCAACCATCTCACATTATCCTTCAGACAGTAAGTTTAATGTTTGTCGAAACGTTTAACAGTTTTCAGCATTCGACGCGGCTCAACCACGAAATCCAAAGTTTACATTCATTGAAGCAGTCCTCAATCGCCACCTTCTATATCCTTATCCATTCTCCATTGGTGACCATCTACTTATCACATTCGTCACTGTGTAACATCTGAAGAGATTTTAATAATCCTAGAATCAATCACTGTCAATAAAGTATTAGTAAAAACCAGGTTCTTTAACATTGTGGTGTGCCAGTCACTCGCCATGCCGTTCCGGTCGACAGTGATGTGTGACGCAGACACGTCAAGAAACCCCACAAAGATGTATGGAAAGTCTCATCTGAGCTGGGAATGAGCAACAATTCTTCCAACGTCCGTCAAACTTGACTGAGAAAGCAATGTGTGGAGCGTGTATGCACCTGATTGTTTCACAAATATACATTTCATTACTTCAACAACGTGATCATGAAGTAAAGTTTTTACTTAGTATGCATAGACTCTGTGTGTGTCTGTCGCTGAAGATGAATCCCTTTTTGGTTGTCGCGCCGTGTAGTCTGGTAGAAGATTACCGGCGTTTCAGAGGTGCTACAGAGCGATCACTCTGGTGGTAAAACGTCAGTAAACTTCTACCATACATGCCGCCGTGAGAACCTGAGATCTTGTAATGTATATCGCTGTTCAACATTTGTGTATTTCTATGCGGTGTAAAGATGTTCGATTTACGTGACAGATTTAATAAATTCGTATTGACAGCTAATACTGGAAGAAAACCCGTGTAACTCACAACCTTCGAAATGTGCAGTACTAATAAACTAACTCTATGGAGGAGAATCCATCTTGAGAACCTGTAGTCACTCAGATGGTCAATAAATTGTCCACTGTTTTATGGGAACCGAAGATCCATAACATTCCACTAGACCCTATCCTGAGGAACATGAATGCATTTCACACCCGGTCCGTTTTAATAATGTCCTCTCATCTACGCATAAGTCTCCCAAGTCGTTTTTTTCCATTCGAATATTTTTATGCAATCTAAGATTACCGATCGTGTTACATTTCTCAGGGTTTTTTTCGTTCTCGTCTACTTGTTTATCGTAATAATGAGCAGTTTTCTCCATCCTCCTGGCATTTCATATTTTTCTTGGTTTCGTATGTTTTAGCATTCTGTTAAGACATGAAGTTTGTGTTAACGTTTAAGCGAAAAATATGCGTTACTATCATGTTTATTGTTTATTGATAAGTTCTTGGAATTCAGGAAATGTTAATAATTTAGCATTGGTTCATACGAGGATATATTTGAAGATTCTTTCGATAATTCATAAATATTTAAAAACTTTTTATGAATGTATTGAGGTTATTATGCGTAATTTTTTCTGAGTACCGTATGTGTAATTGAATAGTGTTTTATTTTGTATGGCGTAAAGAAACAGGGCAGAGTGTTTGGAACCTCGACGGATAGACTGTCGGGAAATGAACACTGCAGCCTTGCAGAAAACCTAGCTTTCGTTATTATAGGCATTATACAGGTAGATAATCCTATACACAAACTGAGAGTTATTTTCGCTCTGAAATTCTAATTTACCACCAAATTAACACTTAACTTTTCAAACAAATTTATCGTGTGGCGTGTCTCGCGACGTAACGGAACTACCCCATTCATTACTGGCGCTCCTGAATGAGAGAAATTAATTCGCTTTCCACTCTGGCGGAGCGAAAAATTGTACTAGATTTTGATGCTATTTTAAACATTGTGTGAATTCATTGGTCTCACTTCTCTTGAAAAGTTCTTAATTTCAAAATAAATTGATATATTTTGTCAGATTTGTTGCGGTCGCTGGTTATTTTACAAATTTAACCTAAATAATGACGTGTGTCTAATAGGTTAATAAGTGCACGAAACCACAAACATTGTGAGGTGCAGTGGAAATTACATTCATGTTTCGTGCATGATTCATTATATGGGACTAAATAATTTTCAGGACTATAAAGTCGACCACGACCGATTGTCTACTTTCACCCCTTTGTGAATAATTGTTCTCATCTTTGACAATACAAATATCTACAGTTCGTACAACGCCAGTAAACTATCTTATACAAGCAGAATTGTAATTGATTCTGAGTTGAGAATTACGTGTCAGTATGTAGTCGCTATATGTTTACGATACCTTCCCAATAATTTTATGGAGAAACGGAACTAACCGAAGTTGTACCTCAGGCAGTGTAGTTGGCCGCAGGTTGTTTGAACACGGGGCATATCAAACACGAAATCACGGCACTAAGCTCTTCACTGAAAAGTCCGTTTCAAGGTGTACAAATGTTAATTTTGATTCGGAAGTTTAAAGGCAATGGTGTTTTAGAATTCCCCAAAAAGTCTGTGGATTGTGGTGTTACGTGTTACTACGACGTGCTGACCTGCAGGTGGTTAACTGAGTTTCAGCTGTTCTGAACACCAAATTTTCTTGAGTTTTTCTACATAACTTCATCTTTATATAAGGAAGCTGATTTTTGAGTATATTGTTTAGCTAACAGACCGAGGTAACATTCTCTCACGTAATAAAATATGCTACAGGACCACTTATTTAAACGACAGTTTTAGTTGTAGTTTCACTCTGTCTAAAACATAACACAGCACAGCACCATGCTCTGTCAGTCCGTCCGATTACGTACATTAGCCACCGCGGAATAATTCAGTCTAGTGGCACGAAAATGGCTGATATTGTCGCCCACAGTATATAACATGACGCTTGTCTCCCGTAGGAGTAATAACATGGGCGTCTGTTGTATTAGTGCATATTATAGAAGAGCAGTTAATGTATAATATAAAACATGTAAATTATGTTCCACTCGTGCTGTTTTATATTGAACAGAATGGAGATTATTTTGTTAATGAAGACGGTTGTCGACAGAGATGTAACATTGTATAGCCTGGAAGGTACTGGCCGTCGTTTCAGAGGACCTTACCACCTCCTTCATCAGGGTGACGGAGCGAAGAAGCCGTCCGAAATGTCTGTCAGTTTCTACTAAACTACACTGTGATACTTACGAAAACAGCCATCTTTACACGAGTCACCGTGAGAACCTCAAATCGCATTTTGTTTTTGTGGATTTAAAAGGTTGTGAGCACGTAAGACTGTTTGTGCCTGTGTGTTCTTCAATTTAACTTAGCCGTGTCGTAAATCGGTGTGAAATTCATCTGCATGCCAACGGATACATAGCAGAAAATTTTCTAAAAATAAGAACTCTATTGGTAAGAACCGCAGGTCAGGTTGTAAAGGTCTGGCCATGGGATTTGGGTTAAAATGCACAGTTTCGGAAGCATAATGGTGTTACATTAAATTGCAATATGTCAAGTTATGAAGTGGCTTGGTTGCGAGATTGTGGTTAAGAATGCAAACAGTTGGTTTAGACATACACAGTTCTGTATAAATCCAGTTTACATTGATTGAGAAGATTGCTGTCTTCCTGGGTTGTTGAGTCGTGTTGTGTAGTGGATGTCTATCAACGTTTTAGAGGTCATGCTGCCTTCGTCATCAGGGCAAACGCTGGTGGACATCTACTGTTATCGAATCGCATTATTTAAAATAAGTACCTGTTATAATTAAATATATCCGACTATGGGGCTACACGATTACGGAAGAACGGAGTCGGAGACAGAAATATCTTTCAAACACTCGGAACTATTTTGCATATAGGATGGATTGGCTGTATTTAATAGCATAAAAGCATCATATTTTATATAATCTTTAGCCAAATAGAGCTGACACAATTTGTATTCAAACACGTTATAATAATTGTAATATGCTATTCACACAGAGCTTTGATTTAAACATTGTAATCGATATTGAACACGTGGCGGTGCTGGGCTGGATAATGCTAAGTTTATCCTGCACTCAATCTGTAATCCCCTCAACCTTCAAGTCTTCATGCATGGAATTTTAATAATAAATAATAAATTTTCTTCTTACTTTTAGTAAAGATTATAAACTGATCGTTTATATGGTGCTTCAGAATTATGTAGCATGTTATTGGTTCTTTCACGTACTTTTAAATATATCAAGATCTCAAGCAGTACTCTGCAAGTTTGTTACCGTCTTACACCCTGGATATAGGTCAGAATAATTACGGTCCAGGAAATTTTGTGGTTGTTCCTAAAACAATTTTAAAATTATGAATGGTGAAATGTACAGCAGGACAGAATTTCTGTGTTCATACCATTACTTAACTGCGGAAACACACATGTTCAAAGATGTGACGATTTCTATTTAATCTAAGGTGTGGAGATTTAATTAAAACATCGCAAGAACCAAGTTGGTAAACTTACTAAAACGTTCTTCCGTCACAAATATTGAGTTAAACCACAACGTCAATAAAGTCACATGCATAGATAAAGTTGGCCATGTGTCTAACAGGACACATAGAGGCATTCGGCATTCGGCATTAGGCGAAACTAAGTGATCTGCCACTTTCCTCCCGATAGCCGAATGAAAATTCCTTACACCGGGAACCGAATCCCGGACTTCCACCCCGTAGCCGGCAACTTTACTGATTGCTCATAAGCAGCAGAAGCAGAACCAGAAATTTCGACCACAACATGCCATTCGACACGTTCTGAGATGATTCGTGTGCCTCTCACCGCGCTGTATATATTGGGATGATGCCTTGTCACAACACATGAGTGTACACCTCCCTCATATTCATCGTAATATATTTCTTCTATCTCTTTCTCGCTCTTCCAGACGATCTCCTACGAAAATTCTGATTCGTCTGTCTCTCCTAGTCCTATAACCAGTTGGGCTCAACAAACACACTCGCGTGTTCGACTGACGAGTGCAAAACAAGAGGAGTTGAGTGAAACAGTGAGACCGAGCAGTGAACATTCAGGAGCCAAGGAGCGAAGAATCGCTTATTTCTTGCATTAATATTCTCTCCGGTTCTTTCTTATTCTTCCACAGATATCGAACAATAAATCTTTGACCTGTGCTGTGTGTCATGAGGGCAGCTGTTAAAGCGACACTGGCGTGTTCGAGAGGCGAGTGTGTTGAGCCCTCCTCATTTATATCGTTAAGTGCAGTGTTTAGGGTTTCTGTTGGAGGTTACAGTATTACTATAAATTTACCTAACTAGCTGTGTAGATGACTTTAAATTAATTAACAAGCAAGTGGCGCGGAAGTGGGATAGAAGATAAGGTTGTCAGCAGACTGTTTGACAGACTGCCTGTGTGTGAAAGGTACGGAGCGTGGGAACTAATCGATAGTTGAGCCTGCAAATTTGCGTCAGGTTACATACATAACCTACAAACAGCAGACCAACTTACTGAATACGAGGAGCAGAGGTAAGATTATTTTCCAAGACCTATGATGTCACAAATAAAGGCAGCTGAGTGGATTGGCGTTTTGAAATTCTTACAAAAGAAACTGTAAGCTCTTATGTAGCTTTATTTCACAAGGAAAATAATACGTTCAGGATCAGTTGGAATATATAGATCGAGCCTTAACCATTGCGTCACTTACTGTTACAGGTTAATTAACGTTTTAACTGACTTGAAGCTAAAACTTCGGCTACAACAAAATTTGAGGAAATTACGAATCATGACAGGACAACACAGCACGTACTGATCTGTTAAATCATTGTTTATATTTGGAATGTTCTAGGCTTTAATATTCGCCCACAGACTGACGTTCTAACAGAGATTGTTGTTCTCTTCAGTGTTTTGTGGCAGATACTGAAGAGTACCTTCCGCATCCTTTACAATTCATCATTCACTATTGTTCTAACATTTGACAGCTATGCCGTTGAAGAACAATCGTCAAACAAACAAATGGCCAATGAGTTCAACAAACTACATAACCTGACAAATTTTCTAAGAAACGTAGCACTGACTCAAATAACTCTGTTACATGTTTTTCCGTAAGAAATCAATAATATTAAGCTTTTGGAAGAATCCATTCTTCTTGTTTTCCCACTGAAACAGAAGTATTATCAGTAACCAAATCCGTGGATCAATGTCCTCCTTCAAAACCTAATACTCTGTTAGCTAGTCAAGAGCCCCACCTCATATGAAACCATAAGATTCATTGCTGTGTTCACAAAAGTCTGCACTGGTCCCTATCCTGAGCCAGATGAATCCTGTCCACACTCTTTAAACCTATTTGTGTAAAGTCCGTTCAGTATTATTATTATTATTATAATTATTATTATTATTCCATCTATTCACCATTTTATAGGTTATTTTCTTCTATGTACCCGAGACAAACCATGCCCCTAAGGTACATAGTGCAGCAGGTATTTCCGAAATACATTTTGTTGTTATTATTACTATTATAGCAGCTGGGGATGTCTTTGTCAGTTGAAACCTATTGTCTCAATAGTGAACATCATAAAACAGAATATCTTCTATTTTGCTATGTTAATTCAGTTAGTTACGTATATTTTGTTAATTTGATATTCGATTGTCATACGAAACTCGATAAGCAGCTCTCTGATGTATTATCCAAGATTCATAAATAGACTTGATCGGTATCCACTATAATAATGAGAGCTAAGTTACGGGTTTTCACAAAGACGTTGCTATGGGTCACCTAGGAAATGTAACCTTCCTCTATTTAAATCAGGAGCCGTAAGGAAATCTGAATTATCTTTCTGTTTCAGTTAAGTGTTCTCGTCTGTCAGTATATTCTCACGGAGTGTTCACGTACGTAATCTTCAGTATGTCATTTAAACCAACTGTTTTCTGCCACCTTACTTATCTTCTACTTTTATATGCCCTACTTACGATACACATTGTCCTAGGCGAGCGCTCAGATGGTACAGTAAGCCATGGGAAAGAGCAGCCATCCATGATTAGAATGTTTTTAAGTTAAATGATCCTCTTAATCGAGTACCTGGTTCTTGTATGGACTTAACATCTACCACTTTGTTATAAAAGCTTCCATCAACATAAGAGTACCCGTGCTAGTTAAAGATAAGAAGTGACAGGAGGCTGGAGAAAACTGCATTATGAGCGGCTCTAATTAGTGGTTTTCAATGATTATTATTACGATAATCAAAATAAGGAGGATGAGATGGGCTTGGCATGTAGTGCGCATGGGCGAGATGAGGAATTCGTAAAGACTTTTGTTCGAAATGCTGAAGGAAGTAGGAAGACGTAGGCGTAGATGGGTGTATAATATTAAAATGCGTCTTAGAGAAATAGGTATGATGGATGTGGAATAGATAATCTGGCTTGGGATAGCGATTGGCGATGGCAGTTGTAAACACGGTTTGTTTCCGTAAAAGACGGACAATTTCTTCACTGTGTAAGATTTGAGGTTTTCACAGCGGTGAGTATGAAGATTTCTGTCTTCTGTGTTGTTGCGCTGTGTAATATGGTCGATGTTAACCAACGTTTCAGAGGTCATACTGCCTCCGTCATCAGGGCGATGAATGACCTCTGAAACGTTGATAAACATCGACCAGACTACACGGCGCAACAACCCAGAAAACAGAAATCTTCAATTTATTCACTATCTTAGCGTACTGTCACCTTCTCAAGGAGGACTACTCCGTTGTGTGAGTGAATTGGTTAAGAATTGTTTTACGCAATATTTTGAGATACGGGTGTGTGCTAAGGTATATGATGTCAGGATACATATTCGCCGTGCTTATTTCCAGTAGTTCTAAAATTTTCGCTGGCAAACCGAAACATACGAGTTGAAAGATTTCTACCAAGCTGTTGTTTGCGATTCTGCGTCTCTTATTGGTCTGTACGTTAATTTACTACGGATATAAACCAACGGCTATAAAGCTACTGAACAAAACTAAAAGTCATTTCCTTTATAATCGTTAAATATTTTTCATATCGAAAAAGAAAATGTTTTGAGTGAAGGTAAATTACTATGAACTCTATATTGTATGTTATTCAACACTTCTTTGTTCGATGGCCTGATTCTGTTAAATTAAAGCCTTATTTGCGCTTCATGTAATGCAGATATTTTACGACCGATTCGAATTAAAAGTCAAATCGGTGTACGTCTTTCGATTTAGACCCCGTGCACCAAGTACAGGTTAATTGTGTTCCGTAATTTCAGAGATGAAATGAGGACAAATACACAGAAATATCATGCCTTCATTTTAGACTCTTTGTACCAACAATACACAATAATGACATTTGCAGGGCTATCCAATGTTTTTAACTTAATTGAAGTGTGTCCGAAGGCGCATTGCCATGCATTATTCCTCAGTTTTACATTTACATTATATTTACATTAAAATTCACGAATGTAGCTATTACTTTAGATGCCCAGTTTAAGTAAATAGAAAAGAGGAATGTGATAAGACCTGCAGAGTCAAGACCTTCATACCAGCCTCCATACATTCAGTTAGCTGCTTCTGCGTGCCAAACATACATTCACATTCATAGTAATAATATTATAATATTAAAATTGGGAATATAATAACAACTGTTTCTGATTATTAATATATGTATTTAATTTTTCGAAACTTTATCAGTTCTGTTTGCTGTTACGTTCTTTTGAGATCATTATGTTCAGAGAAGCGAAAGATTGTCTTTATCTTCTTCAGTAGGTGATATTAGTCCTATACTTTTCAGTAGCAACAAATTAAAGAGAGAATCTGCATTCTTTGAAGGAAGGAACGCTGTCGTCTTCGAAGCATGTGTGGCACAGTTTG
The DNA here is from genome assembly GCF_000696155.1 of Zootermopsis nevadensis. The sequence goes on along the minus strand of NW_019059700.1, from coordinate 640,787 downwards.
GAAACAGAACTCCTTTCAGTTCTCTGTAACTCGTTCATCTTTCTCATTTGAATACAAATGGAAATATACATCGTATTACATCGTAACGAACAAGTTTCTGTGCTGTCTCAATTGAATGATTTTGTATAAGAAAATACCTGCTGTTTCTTGAAACCGCAGCGATACTAACATTTTATAGAACTAATCTTTTTCATAAAAATTGTGTTTTGTTCAAATAACGTGTTCTACCTGCTCAGCATACGTAGTTTGAATTTCGCCTAAAGCAGCGATGTTCTTTTAATTTCTCTGTGTGGCTCTTGTTAAATAAAATAAACATACGGTTATTTAAAGGGCCAATTTAATTATTTCGGTTCTGATGCTCATGAACTTTGTGCAGAATAACGATGAATGTGCGCCTGTATTCTTCGGGGAAACATTTGCATATTTTAATTGCAGTGTTATCAAAAGAGAACTTCAAGCAAGGCAAGATACCCATACCTGTAATTAAACGACGTTGCTATGTGAAAAACGAACTCATTTTTGTGTCCTACTACGGAGAGAAACACATCAGTAATTTTCTTATACAAGTCTTTTATAATTAAAAATAACAATTTTTCTGTAAGGAATTCATGCAGCAGCGTTTTCTATACGACATTGTAGTGTAGGTTGAAAATACTGTCAAGCTTTCTTGGCCCCGAGATGCAATGCGCTCACTGTTTAGACCGCCTAAACTCGAGAATCATGCTTCGATTCCCAGCCCTGAAATACACATTTGCCCCATCTGTGTTTAGCTTCTGAAGGTAGATTTAGAATAGACTCATTCAACATCTAATGGGCTTTGTCACGAGCCTGAATTGGGGTTCAGTGAACACCATGATTACGCAATTTTGTTGCTCGAATTCTCTTTAAATTGTTCGATGTTGTTGAAGTATCTGAACAGTTCTCTTTAATTTATTGTACTAGCATAAATCCCACAGTGTTCCTGTGGGGATATTCGACAAATACTTACATTTCTTATCAATCTTTCTTGACCGAAAGATTTATATAAGGCTGATCGTTCGATACTTATCATTGAATATTATAGGAAAAATTATTATTTCTAAACCGAAAACATTTGTCTTTGCAGTGCCATCTACAATAATTACTTTTAAAAATATTTGTCAAGATTTTAACTCATGCCTTTCGCATGAATATAAATAATTGGAGCTTATATTCTTTCTCAGGTTAGTTACACCCTAAATTTGTTTAATTTTGAAATATTGTATACTGTGATAAACTGAGAATAATGATTGAATATTCACGCGGTAGATTTTTATAATAATATGTTTGAATCAGAATTTATATTCATAATATTCCTGAGAATGTAAGTGATGTACGTTCTTAAGGTGAAAGAAGGGATTGGCATTTTTTCGTAAATTAATTGTTTTTTCCCTGTTCGTGGCAGTATATGTAGGCCCATTACAGAATAAACTTTTGAGCAAAGAATTTTGGCCTACTTTTTAAACAAATGTTGATGGAATTCGAGTATAACTGTCCTTTTATTTAGAAAAACCATTAAACTGCGAAGCACTCGAATGTCTAGTTTTCCGTTTTAGCCCCTGAAGAAACTAATAAACTTTCAAGCAATGAGGATCATAAGGCAGAGATTCTCTTAACAGGATCACCATAGCAACCGCATAATAATTATCCGATAAGGCGAAAAACCGCTTAGCTATTATAACAACAGTGCACATAAACGTGACCAACATCGCTCATTATATCAAATAAGATAGTTTACCTTCCTCTAACATGCTAATGTACTTACGTATTTGTTTCTGAATTACAGAAACACAAAATTCAGTTGTGTAGCCTTAGCAAAGAGCAGAGAAACCCTCGTTAAATTTAAGCTTTCATATACAGTCGTTTTAATTTGCAGACATATGTAGATACTAGTCGTTAAAATAATAACTGGTGGTTTATGTGAGGAAAAGCTGCAGTTGTTAAACACGTTTAATAAACTTGTATTGAAAATTAACGTCTTTGTGTAGAATCCTTTATGGCTTACATGTTGAAGCTGCACATTATTACGTTACGAAAAATTGCTACCCCTAAGTGGAGCTTATTCTTCTCAGTTTACAACAAACTAATAATTTCACCTGCTTTAGTAATAACTTACATCTTTCGGTTAAATATTCTTAATATGATTATCCTATTAAACTCACAATGAATAGAAATAAATCACTTTATATTTATAATTGTAGGCAATCAATCCGATATTTTGTGTAGAGATATCAGTGGACTTTGAGAATGATGTTTCCAGAGTTGTGACCGCAATTAAAAGGCGACGTGGCCAGGAAAGGTGATATTTAGGCATTGCCGAGTTTACCTGCACTGATAATAAGGTTACATTTAGAGCGTAACATTTTCATTTCTCTCGACATCAAGGCAATAAAAGGTTTCGAATCATTGTTAGTGCATATCCTTAGATGCTTTCCTAATCACTCACGCTCTAAATTAGCGGAAATGGCTTACAGATTTATCTCAGCTACATGATAAGAAAAAGTCAACAACTACTGATTAGTCTAATAATCCTGATTTGGCATGTATGACGTAGCTTTCCTTCCTGCTATACAGCTATATCATGCTTATTTAACTCATGGTATGTTACGTCACATTAAATTATATTTGTGTGTCGCTATTAACATTATTTTTTAATAGGATTTAACAGGCCCTTTTCATCGTGAAATATCATCATCACTTTTTATCACACTTTCTTCTTGTAATAATTTTGTACTTTTATATTCAATGTCACTGCCAGGTACCTTTACATCCGGGCATGTTATGTCACCGTATATAACTATTTTCTTTTAATATTGCCCATTCTTATCGCCTTTTATGGTCTGGCATATATATTTTATGTTAACAACGTGAACTTTATACTGGCCCAAATTCCCTTGTACCCTGAAGTTCCTCTGAATTCACACACCAGTCCGTAAGTTCTTACTTATGTAAACACATATATTTAATGTTTAACGGAAACAATTTAAGCGATATATTAGTTGTTTTTAGTGTATAAATATCAATTAAAATGAATAAATCGGACATTTTACATGTGCAGTAACTGGTCTCATTTATAATAAGAACGGTGATAAGTGTTTGAATACGATGTAAAAACCTAATTATTGCAAGGTTCGCTCTGATCGATTCACATAGCCTCTTCTGTTTCGTAGCTTACAAAGTCTCAAAACAAAGTTGCGTCCAATATCACGAATTTTGATGCAGGGATACACAATGCTTAAATGAACGTAACTGGGGTCTTTGATGTGTTTATTGTGTTTATTCACTTTTCTAATTTATGTTTTTGTGTCCTTTACTCAGTAGGCTAGTTCGCTAAGGGACGTGCCGAATTTATGAATGTTTATAAAATGTCACGTTTTTCAGTAAATCATTCTTGCTGTCGTCTCGTACAAGCCAAAGAGTTTTTTTATACGCACCAGCCCATAGCTTCCTTTTTATGGCAGGTCTTAATTGTCAATTTATTTCATTCGCTTTGCTCAAGGCTTTAAAGAACCACAAGGCAAAAATTATTTGACACTGGCGTGTATGTTTTGTCACGAAATTGTTTTGTCTGGATTTGCTCGTTCTTACAATGAACTCTGTATAGTCTTCGAGAAGTGAGCGGTCATCTTGGCACTTTGAACGCTTTAACCCAGGCATCCATTGGGCACGAGGCTCGACGTGGGTGTAGAGATAACAATTCCTGTCTCTCCCGAGGCTTCAACTACGTACTGACTCAGTGCTCCCGTCGCATTATGCCTGTCGTGAACATTTTACATACACAGACTCTTCCTCTCCGTTTTCTTGACAGCCTTCTTTTGTAAAATTTCTTCTCTTGCTTTCACCCTTTGTTAGTTTTTCGTTCTTCATTGCTTCTATACTTCTACTCCTTTTATTTTTCTTTCTGCTTTGCTTGGATATGTTCTGTACTTTCCACACATGTCGATATTCTGTAACGTTCAGAGAGCGCCAACATTAATTAGTTGGTTTAGTCAGGCTAAAATTAAATTGCAAAGCAAATTCTTTCAGCCGGGTCGTTGCTATTCCCCGAGGAAAAGTTTCCAATTAATATAATGCATTTTTAAACCTCCCAGTACAAGAGATGCGCAAAAAATGCGCGTATCTGTTGCCAGAGCTTTGAAGCCTGTGAGGCTGATTCGACCAAGACCGTTCAATACACTGAAAGATAAATAACAGGACTTCTGAAATTAACTGCGCCTTCTTAAATGGTTTTCAGTCAGCGGGGCGAAGAAAAATATGCTGTAGATTGATTATAATCCACAAAAACAATTCCTCTTCTTTGATCAGTGGCTTATAATCAAGTAAATGTGACGTAATTTTATTGTATTTATGTTCATCACATACGTAAGAAAAATACCTTCACTCACAATAATTTACATTTGTTCGTAATTAGGTTTATAAATCTACTATTCGTTGACAGAAAGCCTTCTTTGGTTTTGGGTATTTTTAAGATAAAACAACTTATTTAAATTATTCTTCGATTAAAATTATTCTCGTATCCTTCGTACCGAGTAGGAAATTTTGTGTTGTAAGTTCTGGGTGTTTTTCGATTAAGTATTGTATGTATCAAGTGAGAAATTTTCATAACGTGAGTTTTAGGTGTTTATAGAAAATAACTATACTACAAACAAACAGACCAGCATCTTTATTAGTTTTTATCAAAATTATGTGTATTTAATATATAAATAAGGCTTATGCCATTGGTGCCATTATTCTTGTATTTAATTCATACTGCATTATTAACAACAGCGGCCATTTTTATTTGATGTCGCATTTATTTTTCTACGTACTGGATACCAATAGAGGTCAGTTAACTTGAAGGCCTAAATAGTCTACGCGGTTGGATGGAAGAAAGATATGCCCTAATTTAAAACAAGCAATATTAATACAGTACCTGTAAGGAAATTGTTTGCTTTATTTTATGTCGTGTACGTCTGATTGCACTTAGCACAATTTTTTAAACATATGACAATTACTTGTATGTGTAAATAATATTTTAAGTGGAAAAGTGTGAATCTGAACTCACTGTTGACAGGAAATGCCGAAGTGAATAGGATCTAGATGACGTATTTTGGTAATAATGAATGACTTAATGCTTAGTATAATTTTTAACTATATACATGCAAAATACTTTGTACAAAATATTGCAACGTGTTTTCAAAGTGTCGAATGCTCACTCCGTCTGTTTTACTGAAGGAAAAGTTTTAATTATGTTTACTTTATATTCTTTCGCTTTGAGAGCCGAGTGAACCTCAAGCTTTGACCACGCTTCAAAGGCTACTGAAAATATGAAGGACTTCACATGTATGTGTAAAATGTGACCAGAATGGTTAAATAATTGCCCGCTTCCTTTTTCATGTGCATTATTTTTATATCGTAGAATGAAGTGACAAAAAATGTAACATACATGTAATTGCAATTGGAAATTTATATTTAAATATATCACAGTGCTATTTTGGGTCTCGTTCAGGATACTCCTCCAGAAATGGTGCAGAATATGCTTCAGAACTCTAAGACGCGCTTCTTGATTTCCAAATTTTTAATTTACATTTCCTCATATTTTTCACTTCATTCTTCATAAGAATTCTATCATACCATACCACGTAGTTGAAATATCGTTGTTAAATAAACTGCATGACCCTCATTCGCAGTGGAGTGGTGGTGGTGGTGGTGGTAGTGTTTGTTTTTGTTTTTTTGTTTTTTTTCTGTTCTGTTCTGTCTGACGACAGGTCCATATGAACAGGATCCTTCCATCCTTTTCTCGGACTGGGACCTGTTCATATACGTAAAATAGCGAAATAAATTGCAGGTCCCACCGAGATTTGAACTCGGATCGCTGGATTCAGAGTCCAGAGTGCTAACGATTACACCATGGGACCACAATTCGGACTTTGCCTCCTGTGAGAGTACAGTTCCCCAAATGATTTAATATATTCGTTTTATTGTCAATTCCGGGAGCCATTTCTCTAACTAAATTATTTATTTTCTAAATAACGATTATAAAAATTCTTGTGACCTCAGTTATATATTTTCACAAGAAAATGTAAACAGAAGTACAGTGAGATACAGTTTTGGTGGAAATTTTCTTGCACGAGTGAGACAATATAATTGTTCGAAGTAATTAGTTCCAAACAATTTATTTTTTGTGCAGACCTAAACAGCTGTGGTCATTAACCCACCTCATTTATGAACTTAACTGTGGCCTAAATCCCTCCGGGATAAAGGAAGCTTTCAGGCTAGTCTAATGTTTTTGTTGTGTTCTAATTACGTCCATACGCACAGTCTTTATTCTGGCTTCTGAAATGGCTATCATGAAACTGAGGGTAACGATCAACACTGAAACACTATTGTTAACTTTCTGAGATTAAAATTCCAACAAGGTATGGCTCAAATATCTGTTTTATAGTTAAATAAATATCCTCTCCCTTTTCGAGAGTGTTATTAACATATTTTAGAGTGAAGCTTATATATTTTGATTTTTTTGTATATGCTACTTAATATTTGATTTTGTTTGCTTAAGGAATAAGCCATTTAGTAGCAGGGTCCTGTATCGACAGAACATGACCGTCATATTAGAATTTGTGGCGATTTTCGAAGGAAATTTCGGAGTATTTTATTGGGCTCAGAGGATTAAATTGTTCTGAATATTTTTTTTCTATTTTGAGATGCTGGGACAATGAGATTTGTATTCTTTGGTTACGTAACTAGATTTTCAATTTCACGTCCAATTATAGACATTTCTGTAAATCAAATTTCTAACCATTTAGGCTTTTTACATCCGAAATCTCTTGTGGTGGTCAAGAATGAAGTGATAATGTCACCCAATTTCGGGGCTGGAGTCACCAGTTTCTTAATTGTAATACAATAACTTATGAACAGTATTTAATGCATGCTCCTGTTTTGAAAGACATTTAAGTTTCGTCGTGAACATGTGAAGGACCTCTTCATTGTCGTGTTCGAAACATACTTGACAATATTTCCCTCATAACACTCTGCTCATTTATGGTATCTTTATACGAACCACAGGTGATATATAGGCCTATATTTTTATTACTTTCCGATATTGGAGGAACTGCCTTTGCACGTGGTAAAATTATGTGTTATGGGAGGTTATTAACGTGTCTAAAAGTACATATGAACATATATTGTGACGTGAGTAAAAAATGGAGGTGAAACAAGCCCTTGAAGTGAAGCATTCTAGAGCAAAGATATCCAGCCTTTGTCAAACTGCATTTTATCATGCCACCAGCTGTTCACAATGTCTGATTTATGTGGTCACTCCTTTTAGTAGACAGGATCAATTTATCAGCGATAACAGTTTTCAGAGCTTTCTTCGTGATGTTTATTTTTTGTGTAGTGCTTTGTTTTCTCAGCTGCATTGACATTCCACGTTTTGATACAGGGTACCAAAGAGGGGTGAAGTGGCAAGACGGTGGAGAAATTACATAATGAGGAGGTCTGTAAGTTGTATTTTTCGCCAAATATTTTTAGGATGATCAAATCAAGGAGAATGAGATGGGTGAGAATTATAGCGCGCATGGGGAGATGAGAAACACTAACAATTTTTTTTATCTGGAATCCTGAAGGGAAGAGACCAAATGGAAGGGAGGTTAATATTAAAATGGATGTTAGGGAAATAGTGTTGCAGTGTTGCAGGATGTTGACTGGTCTCATCTTGCTTTGGATAGGGAATGATGACGAGCTCTTGTGAAGACGGTGATGAACATTCGGGTTGCATGAAAGGTGAGAAATTTCTTGACCAACTGGATGTACTATTAGTTTCTCAGTTAGGACTCCGCTCCATTTAGTTAGTCTTAATCCGCTACCGTTCACTTGGTTTCAGATTCCTCTATTACGTGGGTCGTCTTGCAGACACCTGGAACTTTGCCCACAGGTCTCATTGGTGTACAGAGCAAGCAGAGAGGTAGGCTAGCTGTGATGTGTCTTCATGAGGAACGTCATCTGACAGAGGTTAGAGAGGAAACATTCCGCTGTTTTGGGGCTCCTTTTCGTTGTTCGTAGCATCAGAACGTATCAGTTGTAATAAATATTAAGGTAGAAACGTGAACACAGTAATATTTTTACGTCTGGAAATAGCGAGGACAAGGACATAGACGCAAAGTAGGCGACATCTATTAATTAGCCAGATTTCAGTGCTTGTCCTCATACAAAAATTAAAATCTTGAAGATGACTCATTTTAGTCAAAACACTTCATGTAACGAATCTTTCTTTGTCTGTTTTTGGTTGTATAAAAACTAATTGTTATGTTGAAATCTTTAGATTCAGTTTCGACAAAGTTGTGCGATTCGGTTCTGTTCAAAGCCTGGTCACTGGCAAATACTTTGAACAATTTATAATTCCAGAGTGATTATTGTCTCTGCAATACAAGAGTATTTTTATGACATTTATTTTATTTATATACCCAAAATGTTATGTGTTTCGGACAGTAGGTGAGTCACTCGATATAAATTAAATTTATTTGTCCAAAGTTTCTTATATCCGCTCTTTTATGCTACCATAAATTTTTTCTCAGATATGATTCTCTTATGTTGTAGAAATATTCTTTGATGCAGTATTGTATTTTTGTTTGTATTGTACAGCTTGTCGAACATGTACACCCTTTCTTTAAAGGTGGTTCAGCTAGAACTACAAATAAAAGGGTGTGTCGATTTAGGGACACCCACGTAGTCTTTCCGCATCCCTTATCTCTCGGAGCACGTCCCAACACCACATTACTACAGGAAAGGGATGTTGTTTTCGCCTTCTTCCCTGGAAACATTCTTATAGTACATACCACAAACCCACTACAAGGAAAGGAAAGGAAAGCAATTTGATTTTTACAACGGGATTTGTCTTACTTCATGCTTGTAACTCCTTAGTAATTGTGCTTGTCAGATATGTTCGGAGTCAGAATTATAGTTGTACAGTTTATTTCGTTTGTTTAATATTTTATTTTATTGATGAATTGAACCGTGTGAAAATGCTGTAACGTCAGTGATCAGGATTATAGTATATTGCATTTTGTTCCACTGTCCTTTGCATTCGTCCATTATAGAAGTTTATTTTAAAGTTTAATACGTGACGTCAAAATGTTTGCAGGAAGAAATTGAGATTGTTGTAAATTATTAAGCAGCAAATTTAAATTGCAGATTTTTCGGTGTAAGTCGGTCATTGATAGAATCTTTATTTATTGGTTATAGTTTAGCGAAAATCAATAGTTGTGTTCTAGGACTGCAGATTTATTTTAACAGGCGCTGGTAATATTTTTTAATGTTTTCATGTTCGATCTTTCGCTTTTCCGATAATCTGTGTTTGTGATGCATCATTTATTACAAACCATGCCATGTTAAATAATATGTTATTAATACATTTTAATAACCTCTGTATCTTGGATCAGTGTTCTGAGTCGAAAAGAAACATGTTTGTGTTTTGATATTTGAGGATTTCACGGTGAATAGTCTGAGTCAGATGAAGCACTATTGACCGATGTTTCGCTATGAAAAACACTGACTTGTTAAAAAAATCTGAAAACTCTCTAAACGTTAAATAACATAACTGTCCTCTGGTATGCAGTACTTTGCAGTGTGGTAGAAGTTTATCAACGTTTCAGAGGTCCTTGCTGCCTCTATCAATCGCCCTGATGATAGAGGCAGCAAAAACCTTTGAAACGTTGATAAACTTCTACCAGACTACATCGCGCTACAATCCAGAAGACAAGTCATTTTCATACTCGGCGCATGAGAATCTGAAATCCTAAACAATAAAATGTTTATAGGAGGAAATTAAGTAAATCACTAAACTGTAGTTCATAATTTAAACGACATTTTATACAAGACTTAGTGAATAGATTAAACATATAGAGAGAATGTCGAAATTGGAATTTTAAATAATGAGAAAGAAAATATATAAGTAACATACAGACACAGCGTAGAGACTCTGAACTAGAGCCTGGTGCTTAAAATTTGATTCTTTGCCTTACTGCGTATTGTATAATATGAGCGATGTAAAAGTAGGATGCAATATTGAAGTGCCTGAGCTCGATCTCGGTTGAGCATCGCTGGTCGGCCTGTGTGTTGTGACAGATACGAAACCGGCGCAAAATTTGGTCTCACAGTTTCAATAAGATGTCTCTTGCCACATGATGCAGTTCCCCGTCTCATGCGCTGCTTCAGTCCCGATGGATTCTTGCAATAAAGACTTGTAAATCGGATCCCAATATGAGAATTCCCGGTGAGTTAAGAAGGAACGGGTATGGCACGACGTGGAGCACAGCTGCAGACAGACACGACTTCGGTGTACGCTAATTGATTTAGCTTTACATACCTGATTCTTCCTATCAGTAAAATTTAATAATATATACTGCTTATGGATATTATGCAATTGAAAAGTTAAAGTTACCCTATGTCCAAGCCCTGCGACCTGAAACTGTATAGAAGTATAGACAAGAGTCCTCGTGGCCTGTAACTCAATATAAGAAGCATGCTAGATCCAAGTTTTAAATTTCTACCGCCCTATGGCTGTGCAAAGAGCCCCAGTAACTATTGGGCAGGGAACTGGGAGGTCCCTAGAGCCGCCATGTGATGCCAGAATCCTGAAACAACGTAATGGGATTTTATTCTCGCTCGTTTACTCACGTTAATATATTGTAGCATTGTACCTGTAGTTATCACTTGCTTGAAGGCCGTATAAGGACATACAGGATAAGCTCCATTCATTCTTAACCTCGGTGATAGTTGTAAGCGAACCGCCAACTTCACACTGGCTGCCGGAAAAAAGCCCCACTGGATAAGAGGCTGTGTGTAGGCGCGCTGTCCTAAATGCGCCTAAAGATAGGCTTATATACATATATTTAGAAACATGATTCGTATGATCGGGTACTGATTTAATTTTTCGTATCCTTTATCCCGTGTACTTACTTTGGAAGACATTAAGAGAAATAAATTATTCTTTATATCTTATTAAATTATACAATAATTGAGTGACCACTGGAGATTGATAAAATGTGGAGAACTATGACAGAATTAAGATACTGTCAAGTACCTGGAAATTTATTGGTTTAAATTGTTTTAATTGCATCTGCATTTTAAAATGCATTATGCTTTTTGTCTTTGTTCTAAATATTCAATTTGTTATTTAAACACACTGGGCAGAG
>NW_019059700.1:600908-629546 GCF_000696155.1 Zootermopsis nevadensis | reverse complement strand
GTCGTGTTCATAAAGGCCTGCTGCATAGTTCTGTAATAAATTACTTCGGTCCTGTTCTCTTTTCACGTTATGCTCCCCAAAATACTTTTTAATATAATCCCTCAGCTTTAAATGTACATGCCATTAACAGCAACTATAGTAAAAACCTCAGTCGCTAATAGGACAAGTATTTCTTATCCGCGAATGAAACCTGTGTCATTGACAAGTGAAATACGCGGGCTGAATGCGTGACTTACCTTTCTTGCGAAATTATGCGTTAATGCGTTTGTATTCATATGGCGCTATTGACATACGCGGTGCAGACCTAAAGTAAACTTCACGGACTTGAAATTTTTCACATTTAAAAAATCATTATAAAAGTATGAAAGGAGAGTTACGTCATTTAATCCTGTTCCATTTGATAATGAAAATTCAACCCATAATCTAATCGATACGTACTGTCCTGGACGGATGACTGAATGAAATTAGCTTAAATTAACGCTGAACTGAGAAGATGAAGTTTTTTTATTAATTCTATCTTATATGCAAAATATGAATTATTCGCTTGTAGGTTGACAGCTGACAATACTTTATACCAAACTTGACATGCTTATTAGTTGATGCCAGGAAGAGAGTTTAGAAGGAACAGAACTGCTGAAAAGTGTCCTGAGTTTATGTCCTTTTGAGGGCGATTCATGCAGCACGGAAACGACGTCACGACCATACATTTTTCATTCAAAGAAAGGATTATGAGAACAAAGGCCAGAAACCGGAAAAATATGTCCTGGGTTTGAGTCCCGGTTAAGATGGGTTCTGCATTTCGGAAACTAAGATCAGCAGATTAAAGACGCCAAGATGCTCGTTTCGGCTTCGATATCACACAGAGCCCCAATGATGCTGTTTCTGATGTCGGTGAAAGAATTAATTCACACACCCTCCTGAATTTTTGTTAAATCGGTTAACACATTTTCTTTGATAGAATGAATCTGATATATTGAACGTGTTTAGAATTGTATTCAAGCCAATCAACGTCTCATTATATGTTTAACCATTTGAAGCCTACGCATGTCTAAACATTTAAGAATTAAATCCGTACCGCACAGAAAACACACTTTTCCACTACAGAAATAAATTTGGTAATACTATCTGCTTAATTGCTGTTGACTCTGAGAATCATACGAAACTCACAACTAAAATGCAGTGCTATTGGTTTAAAGCAGATGGTACATGAAGTTACCAAAGGGCTTTAAAGGTTAAGTTGTACGGATGCGCCGATCATTAATTTCTTTGCCCCTTTAAATAATTCTTGCCATGTTATATGTGCTGTTATGATAAGGAGACATCACTCTAAGTACGACGATTTGCGAAAGCAATTTAACCACATGCACCGTAAAAGCCTCGTTTACCCGGGGATACATAATCCGTTCATTGCTTTCTCGTTCGGTATTGCTTGGTCCCACTCGCCGAGATATTTATTTACATTTCTACAATGACGAGATCTCCACTGTTATTCGGAAGAAATAATTTGTAAATGTTTAAAGTCTAAAATATGGCCTCTAATAGAAGTAGAGTGAAACAGACGCATATTGCTTTGTACAATTTATGTAAAATATAATCTGATACATGCTATGAAATAATGGATAGTGGTTTAAAAAAGACTGTTATCTATTTAGGTACGGGACTTATAAAAATATACATGTTCGAGTTATAGACAAATTCAAATTATCGCTTCTCTAATCCAAATTATCTGCTAATGAAGACCACCCTTCCCTCTCCAAATGTAGTTCTCATGGTGACGTTCATTTTTTTAATGAAATTAACGATACATCTAGTATGGTGTAACCTCGTAACTTTTTGAAACCTTAAGAAAAATAAGCATAATTTTAAACAACATATTACGCAAAGCTACGTCAAAATAATAGGCCTAACCGATGTTACCCATATAAGTTATTCAGAATTAAATTATGTTAAATATACAATGAACCTACATAAAGCAACAAAATAAATTCCGAAATAAGTAAACTAAGTCTTCGGGTTTTAAATTAACGGCATATTAGGCACATTCAGTTTCTATATAACTTCAAACTTTGGACTGGTATGGTCACAAAATTAAAGGAAATCGTTTAGTTTTCAATGAGTTGAAGAGCTCTGGGAGAGTTTTTTACGTTATCGTTGTCATTTTATAGTTTTTACAGTTAAAGGGATATAACCATCACTGCCAAGCTGTAAAGTCATAACAACGATCATGAATTAAAGAGGGGGATTTTATGTGATGTTAAAAATATCATTTTCTTTTGTTTTGTATTTCAAAACGCTTTTACAAACGCCATATATCACTAGGATGCAAGAGAAGGGCTGTGAAGGGAAGCTAGTTTGACAGGTTATGATCCTCAGCTGTGAGTACCTTCATAATTTTCAGTCAGTCAGCCATTCTCTATAACCATTATCCTGTCTCTCTCATCTGCTCTTACTCTCAGAAACTTGTCCGGTTTTCTCGTATATGTTAATTTCGTCCTAAGCCGTCATTCCTTTTTCTGCTTTTGCTCGTACATTCTTGGAACAAATAAAGGGTTTTTTATGATCCCGGTGACTTTTTCCGACTGCCATCTTTTATCAGATCCTGAAATGAAACATTCTCTGATGTAATAAAACGAAAATGTCTTCCATCCCTACGGTAAATAATTATGGACTCGCGTAAATGGTGGTAAAATACAGTATCGTATTGTGATTATAACTAAGTTACTTTCTACTGTCTGATGTTTCACTGTATTACATGTGGTTTACACAGTAGGATGACTAAGTGTATTTCAGAAAACAGGTTTTTACGTCTTTTATGTCTATCGCCCCGGAAAAATTTATGCATCATACACCAGTTCATCAATTTGATTACAAATTAATTATATCGCGGAATGCATTCAGGATTACAGAGTAAACTTTAACCCCCAGTGTACAGTTTGCCCGACGTCCTTATTGACTATTGCTGCATTGAAAACTTTATGCAAAGGGCATTCGCATCCACCATAATTATTATTATTATCATAATTATCGTACCTAATCATATCTGGTGAAGAGTAGCTACATATTGTGAAGATAGACTTCTTCCAGCCTTCTACTTCGTATTTTGGAGGTCACGGGTTCAAATTCCGGCCCGGAGACAGCTATTCTGACTGGGAGTAGTGATTTTTCTCAGTCATTCTAGGAAAATGCCACGATAATACCTGAATATAGGGCCACGACCGGGTCTTTCCATGTGCTTTAAAATTTATTCATCATAATCTTCCCATTCAACGCTATAAAATCTGATCTACTGAAAAAGCGTGGTTACATAAACCACAAATAAATAAATAAAACCAGGTCATTTTATTTCATTACTCTCAGGCCCAATAAACTTTTCAACACCATGTTTTGTAACATCCTGTATGATTTTCTCGTCTGGTCAGAGATCGGTTTTGACACTCATTATCCTTATAATTATGCATATTTTAATAATTATAGTCACATTTCTTGTATAATCACAGTAAACTACATAAGTAAATGAGCCGGAGTATCTCAGTCAGTATAGTGTCCACCAACTAGATGAACAGGGCGTGATCCCTGGAAATGGCAAATTATTATTTTTCTATTCTCTCTGTGCAGACCGGATCTGGGACCCATCCAAACTCCTATCCAGTGGGTACCCGGGATCCTTTCTCTGGGGTAAAGCGCGGCCAGGGTGTGAACTCCTCTAGTACCGAAGTCAAGAACTAGTTAGTAGCTTTACTTCTTTCCCAAGTGGCGTGTAAACAGCTTTACAATTACTTTCCTGTTTAATGAATTATACTCTGTCAGCCACGCAGCCACATAAATCAGTTGTTCGCAAAACTGTGGAGGTCTATGCAATGTTTAGTGAGTAAGAAGAAACGATTTACATGTAGAAGCACTGAAGATCCGAGGTAATGAGCAGGAATTACAGTTAGCAAGGTCCCAGTAAGAAAAAGGAGGACTTCAATAAATATAATCTTCTTAAGCAGAATACCGCATAAGCTTCTTATCTTCCACGTTTTGCCTATCAGACTCTATCGCAGACTCGCGTTCGTCCGACGCATTATCTGCGCTCATCTGGAAAATTTTCAGATTTCCAACCCCGACATTGGAAAAATAAACTCTCTATACACACCAAATATAAGACCAATATCAAGTCGTAATAGTTACTAAAGGTGTGGGTCCGAGTGAATTAGTGTATAGTGTATGTTAGTGGTTACCGAAGTTTCTCTGTTCGCGAAGCACCTCGGCGCCATGGTACTCTACGGAGCACAGTCAAAAATGTAACTTTTAACAATACTACTAACGGAAAATATATCATTGTATTATTTATTGTATGTTCATGTCGAAGATATTAATTATTTGAAGGTTGCCTACATAAATTTTCACATTAAGCAGAACTTGTGGGTTTATGTGTTTGTTCGTCTATAGCTCGAGAACGGATACACAGATTTTCACCAAGAGGTTACATGAAAATAAAAACTCTGAAAATGTCTCCTGAGTTTGATTCCCTCTGAAGGCGTTTCCTGTAACCAAAAAAAATAGGCCCGATAGAAGAATGGAGCCTGGACCAAAGTAGTATGTTTCGAAGGCGAGATTTCAGAAACGAAATACAGATCAACGAAAACTTGTGCTTGGTTCGATTCCCAGTGCAGATGATTTAAGTAGCTCGGATAATAAGCAGAACAGAACTTTTATGAAACTCCAAAAGTAATTACAAGACAAGAAGGGCACCAAGGCAACATTTGTTGTTTTGGGATAAAAATTACAGGACTGACGTCGACATTAAACATCACACTTAGCGTAGACTAAGCTAGGGATGCGATTTGACACGGCGCCAGAAAACCAAAGCTGAGCGTGCGACTTTTTATAGTTTCAAATCTCGCTACGAATAGTCTGTTGATACATGAGGCATGATACTGGCAGGCCGACGCCGCAAACGACGCCAAACATAGCGTAGATGAAACTCGGGACGCAGTTTGACTCGAATTTGGAAAGCAAACGCTGAGTGACGCCGGCTCAGAAGTGCAAATACTGCCAACGCAAGGCTCGGAACGCTATGTGCAACAGTATTGATAAAACGACGCAGAGAGTCGACATGCCAGTCGCCGAAACGCAGCCAAAAGACGCTTTATTTAGCGACAGTGGTCATCAAGATACCATAGGACAGATGGTGGACAACCGATGATTAGCGTCGCGACGATGGGGATGAGACGTCGGTTACGAAATTCAAATGATGCCAAATAACTCTGCACACATTTCGAGGGACTCTAACAAAATAAAGCCAGAGCCGCGCCTCCAATTGTCACGACGCCGCTGAGACTACATTTTGAGCAGGTGAACCTCAGAAAGTCCTTGAAAATGACACCGGAAAACCGACGCCTAACTTCGCAACGCAAGAAGTCCGGACGCCGACTCAAAACAACATATTTGGCACACACGAACGAGACGTGCCATCGAAATCATGTACACGGACGTCAAGCGTCGCGTTGCCTCTAGTAGCGACAACTCCAAAGGACGTCATTAACCGCAAGTGAACAACGGGATGTCATTTTACGTGGCGCTGGAAGACGTACCTAAGGCTTCGCACGCTGGCAACAGACACCATATTTTCTACATGTGATCCAATGATGGAACTGGACAAGAAATCGCAACCCGTATAGTCGGGACTCCATGGCAGGATAATTTTGGCACATATTCGACAAGGGACGTCAATGGAAATTAAGTTAAAATGTCTACTACGTGTCTTTCGATGGGCTGTTACTTTGCCCAAAACCAAATACTAGGGACAGATGAACATTGGGATGCCATTGTATACACGACGTTGGAAAAGGAAGGCTAAGCGGCGCGACGTTAATTATCTCGACATCTTCAAGAAACGACACATTTACCACAGGCCATCTTCAAGATGCCTTCTGAAACGAATGTGGAAAACGATGAGAAGCGTCGCGACGTTAATAGTAGAAAATGATTGAAAATGATTTAGAGTGATGAAAAGGGATGGTAATGAACGCAACAGCATGAGATTGAAATTGAATGGGGTTGAAAGTAATTGACGGGTACTGAAACAGTTTGAAATGGATTGAACTTGATGGAAATGAAATTTACGAATGATTGTGAATGTGCTTGAGTGGGAGAGATTATATTTAAAAGTAACTGACGATCATTGGAAACGTTTGAAAGTGATTTAAGATGTGCTAATGTGATACAAGGTTATTTATAGTGACTGAAGGGGATTGATTGTGGCTGAATGAGTTTGGAAGTGACCGAATGTGATTGTATATGCTGAATGATTTTGAATGCGGCTGCAAATGATTGCAATTGATTTAAAGAGATTGAAACGGATCAAAAGAGATTGAACGGGGTTGAAAGGGACTGAAAGGAATTGCGTGGGTTTTAAAGTGATTGAATGGAATTGTGTGGGATTGAAAGTGATTGAATGGAATTGTATGGGATTGAAGGTGAGCGAAAGTGTATAAAACTGGCCGTGAATGTAAACTAATAAGACCATACTGATTCCAACTAAATAGTACATAACCAAACCTAACCTCAACTTACCAAATACAATGTAACAAAAATTGAAAATCTTTGTATACGATTACATAATTTTTGAATTAATGATTAGTACTACATTTTCTACGAGAATTTATGGTTCAACATTGCAGAATACACTGTGTTGCAGATTAACAAAGTTCTTTGCATAGTTTCACTATGAGTCTCTTCTCGCCTTTAAATTTCCTTTGAACTATATTTCTCCACCCACCAAGAGTTATCATATTTCCTTTTCAGATGATATAGCGAGATTTCCTTTCCCTCTTTTTTATTACACTTTCCTGCCTGTTGAACGTTTCGACGTAGGGGGAAGAATCAGAGCTTCCTTCGTCGTCAGGTAATGCCGAGAGCCTTATATTCGATCACACAGCATCAAAACCTCTCCAATACCAGGTCAGAATGACACAGCCACAGATGTTCTTTGCAAATCAGATCGAAAAAGGAAATTGCATTGGGTGAAGACACCCCCCCCCCCCCCAAACCATTTTACTTTTGATATCATTACAGCAAACTCGTAGATTTGTCTTGTATATCTATTTTTACCTACTTTGTTTATTTAGTAACAAACTAAGGGTCCAATTTTTTGCTTGGAATTTTTTTTTAAATAAGCTGTAATTATTGAAACTGACAATCTTACAAACATGTGTATACATTCCTTTTCCTCGGTTCTATTATTTATCACTGTGGTTCCTTAAAGTGATTGGCTGATATACTAAACTGTTGCCAAGAGATGACATAGATTGCTTTCATAGAACCCTTAGTTTGATCATTGTGTTTGCACAAGCCCACCAACTCTAAACTGCCCTATCATATAATCGTGCTTTAAGAAACAACAGTAAAAATTGTAGCTTGTTTAAACAAAATCTAAACGTGAATAATATGCTTCTGCAATGTGTGTATTTTACTTTTATTTTTAATTGTTTGTGTTCAGAGACAAAATGACGTATGATGTAACACTGGAGCTGATTTGAGCATGAATATAAACATAATATAAAGTGGTGACGAAATTATGCTGAGGAATTTGACAGGTCGTGTTTGACAGGACGGAAAAAAAGAATTCTGTATTAGAACTCAGTGATACTCTTACGACAGGATTTCCTCAAAACGTGTCTTTTTCCGCGTCTTCATCTTGCTATCGGTTTTACATAAATCAAAAGCAAAGAGACTGACAGTATCTTAAGAAAGAAAAAGAATCACTGACGCCGGTATCATCTGTTTATCACATGTCTATATACCACGAGCAGCACCAGCGACCTAAATTACCATCCTTTAGAAAGGATGATTCAGAGATTGGACGGTTCAGAATCACCTTTTTGAAGGAGCATTCGTATGGATGAACCGGCCTGACAGTTTTCTGACCGGCATTCCATATTCGAAAGGGCGTCATAAGACAAGACGACTTGTGTACTTTTGCTTGAACAGTAAAGATCACGTTTGGATTATGTTAAGAATTGAATGGTTTAATAAAATATAAATTCAAGATCAATTGTTACCAATGTTGCTACATTGTGGAGTCATTATAAATCATCAAAGTATCGCACTTAGAGTTAGATATCGTTGATTCGATTTTATAAAGTCGGTTATTTTACTTTTCTTCTTCGTTGCCACATCAGAATGCCTCTGGAAACCACCGAATACCTTCGGTGACCGGAGCATTAGAAATCACAACCTACCTGTGCAAATGTCAGCGGTTAAGAATGTCTTGAACTTAACTCCTTCTTCCATACATTTCTTTATGCTATCTGCTTAGGAAAATTATAAATGTAATGGCCGTAGTGTAAGATGAAGGGGAGTGACAATGAAATTGCCTCTCATTAGGAAGTCAGTTGGTTCAAATTTCGACCAAGAAACTCGATGAATGATGACGTTCAATGGTTGTTCTCAGTTCACATAGAGTAGTTCTGAACAAAATTGTTTTAATATGTCATAAACCTTTCATTCCAAATCTTTGCCATTTATCGCAAACTTCTAGTTTCAAAAATATCTCGCCAGGCTTACTCTTACTGATGTAATAAACTCAACAGCGAATAAAGAAATTCTCTCACTGTGTGACTTTCCCCAATCGCTTCCTGCCTTATTTCTATTCAGCCTGTATGTATTCTTCAGCATTTTCCCTAACACTTTATGCTCTTTTTTCATGGTTTGAGAATAAGCTTCATATCTGAAGCGTATAATTATTTTAAACATAAGTTACATTATGTAATTATACCAGTGTAAAGTAAGCAATAAAATCCAGAACTTAATTTTTCTTAAGCGTTATTATGTAGTTCTATGTTACGAGGTGCGATCGGAAAGTTTCTAGACTGCGCCTATAAAAACCCGTACACCTATCTCAGGTATTAAATTCATCCATCACCCTCGAAGTAGTTCCCCTGGGAGTGAACACAATGATCCCAGCGCCGCTGCCAAGCCTGGAAGCATTCCTGGAAATCTTTCTTTGTCAGCCTGTCAAGCACCATCTGCGATTCTGCCTGAATCTCTTCTATCGTCTCAAATCTCCTTCCCTTTAGCTGAATTTTCATCTTTGGGAAGAGGAAGAAGTCACACGGAGCTTAGAAAGGAAGGTGGGGTCGGTTCTTGCAAGATCTTTAAACTCCTGACAAACGAGAAGTCGATTCTGCTTCTAGTCCTCTGACAGGATGCGTCGCATGTGGAGTTCTTCCTTTAGAATCAGCTAACAGGTCCCATAGCCTATCCCAACAATGTCGCACAAATCGTTGATGGTACGACGTCGATCTTCGTAACAGTTTCGGGCGTTGTGCTCGAAGATGGTCGTCCAGAACGCTCGTCATCATCGACAGAGGTTCGGCCATTTTTAAAACGTGAATGCCACACAAAAGTTTGTGCACGACCCATTGCGGACTCCCCAAATGCTTGCTTGAGCATTTCATAGGTTTCCGTAGCCGTTTTGGCGAGTCTTTGGCAAAATTTGATGCACACGCCATTCCGAAATCGCAGGAGGGTCGGTGTAATGCACTACCAAAACGCCCGTAACTAAGAAACAAATGCTAATTCGATGATGCCGGCTGGCACACTGATTCACTATGAATGTAGGCCGCACCCCCTAAAGGCAGAAGCTCGTACTACATCCGGTTCGCCCTCTATTGACACAGTCTTGAAACTTTCCGATCGCACCTCGTACATATATTATTCAGATTAAACGATCTTTCAAGCAAATTCCTTGACCAATGCAAATATTAGCATCGACAGTATAATTTCAATTACAGGTTCGAGTTACAACAGCATGCCATTGGTTACTTGCCGCCTTAATGAAGTGACATTCTATCTGATTTGAGTCAGTCTACTTCAGTTTGTTCCTAAACTCACACAATTTCTTAACATCGTGATCTGTTATTTGGGCACCAGTGACTGATTTCACTCAAACACTGCTCTGAAGATAAAATCTAACGGCAGACTCATTATTTTTAAGTATCGTAACTTCAAGGAAGCGGGACGCTTTGGATGGTCTGGAACTTCGCTTGTAAATCAGTTGTGGTAGTAAATAGGTGAACGTTACACAGAACATGCATTAAATAATAAATTTTACTATAGTATTTCTTGTAATATTTTCCTGTACGTCAGTGCATCTGTTAGTAAATTAGTTATATGACTGTAATAAACTAAATATGAAATATCGCTGTTATGAAAGACTCTTGGCGGTTATACGAGTAAGTGATGTTACGTCTACCATTTACCATTCTCTCTGTGAAATTAAATGTTTTTATTACAGGAAATCCATTATAATAAAGACAATAAATAACACTCTGCATGTACCTTTATAAGTTTCAAATTTAGCGCACTTTCATAAATCACTAAACACATAAAAGACGTCTGTCTGTCTAGACAGGGAACTGTCAGGAGACGCATAATGTTTTAATCCCCAAAACAAATTAGAAACAAACCAAAAAGTTTCCTTAGGGTGCAGTTTATTGTATATCTCGTAAAACGCATGGCCGAGAGCTCTGTTCTGAATCTTGTTACGTCATATATTGTGTTTCGCTTTTTAACTTTCCTAGTTATAACAGTGTAAGGTATATTACGCCCTCACTTGACATCTTGAAGTTTAAGCAAAAACTCTTATCTCGCAGAGTTGTATGAGAAGTAAAATACAGTATAATATAGTTACACGTTTTGTATGCGTAGATGTAAAGTTTGGCCTCTCAAAGTGAGTAGCATGTTAACTCAGATTGGAAGTGAGAGATAAGAAATTAGAGATGGATGGAGAAAACTGAAATTGGGGAACTTCCTAATTTTCGCATTTAACTTGTCGAAGGATGGTTAAAGCTGAGGGGAGTTTCAGAATGGGAGATCCATGTGGCATAGACAGGTGAAATAAATGCAAAAACAAGCGTACTTCGAAATATTCATGGAATTAAGTCCCCAGGTTAACCGATGAGATGATAACAGTTAATCAGATCTTATTCCTTGGTGTTATAGAATTTTCCCGTATCAGCTGAAATGCACTAAAAACGTCGTCCATCGTGGTCTTGTGGGTCTCTCACCATGTTGCCTTGTAGGTGGAACGTCTTTACCCAAAAGGCCACAATCGACATATCAGCCACCCTGAGAAACTCAGTTATGATACTAGAACGTCAGTTTGGACAGCTGTCTTTTCGAAGGAAGCCTCTCAATAATTTAACTGCGACATTCGGTAATACGGGTCTTGAAATAGAGCGTTACGAGATTGTTCTGTAAACAAGAAGCTCAAACTAAGGCTTTCTGTATGAAGGTGTTGAGCCTAACAGAAAAATTTTAAACTTCTATTGAAACTTAGAAAGTTAGTAGCGGCTAAGTAGCGAGCACTCATGCTTCGTGTTGGTAAAGTCACTGGTTGAAATCTCGGTTCGGGCACCGGCATCGACCGATTCCTTACAAATACTTTCCACTTAATTATGTGTTGATCGTCGTTGTGTTCTGATAATACTGACAGCATCGTTAAATAAGCAAACAAGATAATATGTAGGTCTACGTTTATCTATGAAGTGGAACCTTTAAGTCGGAGTTAATTACGTGCACATTTACGTATTTCCGAAAAGATTGCGTTGCGTTCTTCAGTTTTTTTATCATGTTGTAGAATGTTATTTTTTAATATTCGACATAGGCCTATATTTTTCACAGATTTTTCCTGCACGTGTACAGAAGAGCAAAGGATGAGCGCAAATGAAAAGGAGAGTAAGAGAAAAAGGAGATCAAAATATTTTTGTGACATTCTCGCCCGTCTGACAGGTAAACGACACCGCTGCAGTGAGCAGGATCGTTGCATCTATAAAATTGCGGCGAAATAACGAAAGTAGTCCAAGTTGCGAAAGAGCTGGCATGAGTGTCATCGGCAGACGAAATAGAATGCAGTATGAAGTAATATTTCACTACGATAAATGGAACAGGGAAAGTAGGAACGAGATTCAATAAATGTGTCACCAAACGTTGCTATGAACTACTTCTTTTTGTCACTATTTTTAAGTTGAAGGAAATCTTTCGACGAGACGTGAAATTTTACAATAGTACAAATGACGCTTTTCAGTCTGTAGGGTACATTATATTAAAAAAAACACTTATACAGTTGAACATGCTGTAGCATTGGGGTTCATATGGATTCATTGATGAGCTCACACTTTTCTGAATCTTACAATTACGAAAAATGTATATATGACGGCCTGTAGTTGAAAAGAACGTGATTATAAATTGCACTGAACCACACACATCACCACCACAGACATCGTATAGCAGTGACCAATTGACAGGTAATCCATAAAAATTAGAAAATTATATAATGACTCACTGCAGCGTTTTAAGGATTTTAAGCCGGAATTAATTTTGAAGTATAATATGAAATTTCTGTGACATACTATTTTATATTTTTATAACACTGAGAAGATATTGTGATCCTGAAAGAGTTATTCAGAGAAAACGTATTAATGGTGAGATTTCTTGTTTAATTTATTTTGAGATGAAGTAAATTTAGAGATAATTGCTTGTAATTGCGTAAATGTAAGGTTTTTGAAGGACGCAGTTGTGCCCTATTTTATTACACTCTTCTGACGTTTTAGTGGAGGATCTAAGGAAAGTCAGTGAAAGTTTCACTGAGAATATCCAGTAGTTCTGCCAGGATTCTAACAGAGTGTCTTCAGAATAGAAGTGTACAATGTTATCGCCACACCATCTGTTTTTGCTCAGGTTATTTTGACCATCCATGTGCTATCGTACGTAGGTTTTCGCGGCTGGAGTTAATTGTATAACTTTGGCCTAGTCGAATATTTGGTGTTAACCAGCGTTTCAGCAAACACTGCAGTATAATTATTATAAAAACACAACTTTTCGAAAGTTGGATCTGCTCGGCCTCAGGAGGCCCAATAGATAAACATTTTTCCTTTTTTCCCCCCTTTTTTTGCCTGAAGACGGAAACAGAAACCAACTTTAAAACAATGTAATTCATAATTTAGAGAGGGACAAAGAAAAACACAATTTTAAATATTATAATTATTTAAATGTTCCGTACTCTGAGCTATGAGCGACTTCATGTCGAATCCTCACCACTGTTACTGAATTCTGAATCGTTCCTCTCATATGAAATTTAGTACACAGTAACAAACTTTATACAATGCTGAACTTTGAGTAAGTACTACTTAAGTACACATATTCACGGATAGTGTTTAAACTAGCAACAAGGAAATTCTCTGTAAGATCTTAGTAATTGAAAGGAAAGGGAACCAGTTTATTTAACCCTTTAACTCCCAGTGTTAACTATAGTCACCACCTGCTTTAAAAATCCATAATTCTGCATTTTTCTAGATAGTTTATTTATGTATCTCACACAACTCTCAAAGTAAACAGCGATTATTTCCTTAAGCAGCATTAACCACTTGTTCATTGTAAAGGGTGAAGTGTTATGTTTTTAATAAGAACCGAATGTTTAATTATTATTTAGTTGAGCTTTGACTTCAAAGAGCTAAATTAGTTAATTTTATAAAATGAGTATGCAGTTTAATGTGACATTAACGCAGAGTGAAAGCTAAGATACCGGTTTTAAATCCCGCATAATAATAGATATTTATATATATTATTCATCACCGTTAACGTTTTATGATCACAACAATCGCCTCATTTGTGGGTTCGTCTTTGATGCACGTAGAACAGTCGCGGTTTGTTGAGAATTAAATACAAGTATTGCGCAAACTTTGTAAATCCTAGAAAATAGCTCTTTAAGGAAAATAACATAACCATAAATCTTCATACATTTCAGACACTTATTTTCATATCAAAAATCTCTAATATTTCCACTTGAAATGTTTCCATAAATAAGTATCAGATGATTAGCAGAAAAGTAATGAAATCACACGCATCAATTTTCCCCATGTGTATGTATGTAACATTGTTTTTTGTATATGAATACAGAGCTAGCTGTTCCGTTTACGTTCAGAGCCTTGTTTTCTGATTTCTATCCCAAGGCTATTTGAACTGTAAGAACCCTTATAAATCTGTTCTGCCCGCAAGTACGTAGCTTTGATTAATTTTATCGATCTAGGTAAGTTGGAAGCAGAACATACCAGAAGCGGTTTCTTATTCACGGGAACTTTCTGGGTTGAATTACCTGCCCACAATGTTGAGCGAAGGTTTTAACTTCTTTATGGTAATTTTATGAATGAATTATAAAGGGCTTTGAAATCTATGAAACCCGCTTTTAATTCATATCTTCTCTTCTGTCATTCCGTAACAGGAAAAAACGCTTAGCGCTATTCATAAGCAAATAAATATGTGTTATTTATTCCTGTATCGAGTATATTCATGTCTGTAGCTGTTCATGTGACTTATTTTCAACAGAAGATCAGTTGGAAACAGCTAAAGTGTTTAATAATTATTCTTTCTGAGACCCTACAACAGTCACCAAATTGTAGGTTCTAGGCCCCAAAAGTAACTTTTCTACGGTGCGAATTCTGAGCTGTCTTCTTTGCCTGGGCTCCGCTGTTCGCGTTGCAATGGAGTTCATTTTTTCTGTGGTTACAATAGTAGCAGGAGACCTCAATAAGGAATTACAGTTTTATTCTCCATTTCTGTCCACGTCTCACAGTAGTCCTTAATAATCCTTAATAATCCGTAACCGCTTTAACCGCGTCTGATCACTATCTGACATCATAAGTGACGTCAGTGTAAATTAAACGAGCCAGGATTGTTGTTATATTCACGCCAATTTCATTCTTATTCTGTCTGTCGTATTTCAAAGTATAATTGCGAAATTTATCGGAATCACATCTTAATGTAGAATTTTTTACCGCCGTCGTGCAAAGGTTTTATATAAATGCATAACGATTGTGTGATGGCAACAGTGGAATAATGTAGTCCTTTTCTAAGTAGGCCCTGTTCACTTAAATTTTGCCTGTCGGATCTTAGGAGAACCGAAAAAAGCCGAAATCTTTCGAACAGATACCAAGATCATTGATCGTTACAGTGCTGTTGTCTGTGAGATTTTAAGTTGATGCTGATCAGAAATCTCATGAAATTCAAGAGGAAATTTTCGTTTTTGTTATAAAATTTCATGAAAGGAGAGATAAACGAATAGAGTAATGTGTTACTTCAAAATTTGTAAGGTGGAAATGAAGAAGCGATTTAACTTTAATATTTATAATGATATTATTAAAATAATTAATTTTTAATTTTATGTAGGAGCCTTCAGCGTAAGAACCTCTTTGAAGCCATCTGTTTCAGAGCGGCAGTGGAGGAAATTAATTGCGCATGATCAGAAATGTTCACCGTAATGACGAGTTATTCACGCGCAACATACGTGTAAGTAAATTAAGTGATCCAGCACGTAAAAGTTTTACGACGCAGTAAAAAGGGATATAAAATTAATATGGGTCTTCAACTTCACGCATAAGAAGCTTGCTTGTGCAAAGGAGTGGGAACCACCTAATTATACTTTCTTCTAGAAGTGTGTAGTGTCTCCGAACTTTAATAGCAGGACCAGAATTTTCTGATGTTAATGCTCTGTCAGCCACCCCAATTGGGCATTCTTTCAAAAAACATATGACCCAGTAAGCAAATAACATTAGCAGGTTTGTTTATAATGTCATACTTTTTGTAGGAAGAGTGTTGAGGTTTGAGGTAAAATAACGAAGTGGGCGTTATTACGTGCTCCAGTTTCAACCTGATACAAACAGAACATTACGAAAATTAAGAAATTATGGAAGAAACCTACGCCTCCCTCTTCCATTGATATGCTTTAATATACGTAATAAGGCTGGCAGGAACTATGTAATTTCGTAATCCATTTCTGTTTATAATTTTCACTGACACAAATTCCGATTCCGTTAATTTTCACAGATATGACTTCAAAGTTTATACTGTCATCCATGTGTTTATAACTGTTGGCTTATAAGAAAATATTTTGTGCAAAGCGTGCGTGTACGTTGTGCGATTTATGTGCGTACAAGATTTAACGTGCCTGATATCGAATGATAGCATAACTAGTGAATGATGTGAAGCGGTCCTGGCCTAATAAAATCATTATTCCGGCATTTCCCTGCAGGGTCTAAGGAAAACCACGAAAAACGTTAGCCTAGATATCTGATCTCAAAACAGAGGCTTCAATTCAGGACCTCCCAAAAACGTAGCAGGTTCCCTAACCGTTCTACCTCTGCTTTCCCGTTACTGTTTTCTATTGTTTAAAATATCTTAATGACAGCTGCCTAATTTTCGAAGGAATGTTACCAAAAGTATTATGGTATCCTACATTTTGGCATTGTTTGTATAGTTAACTAGTTATGGTAAAGCACACAATCAAATTATGATAATTTTAAGATTTTGTCGTAAAAGTACGTATCTTCGTCCTCAGCACAAGCGTGTTTAAAAATTATTATCCTATTTTATGGCGTTACAGCCCCTATGAAAATTAAAAATTTGTGAAAGAGAATACCCTTTAAAATAAAACACATGCAATTGACATCCCTTTTAAAAAATATTACATAATTCTTTCTGTTCTGTTCTCTGTGAATCAAATAAAACATTAATATGTATGTGTGTGTGTGCGCGCGCGCAAGTGTGTATTTGTGTGTGCGCTCGTGCGTGCGTGCGTATGTATGTATGTGTGTTTTATGTGTATATGTATTTATGTATGTACACACATTTTCTTGAAACTTGTGATTCAGTTCATGAAAGTCAATGACTTGTTCTTAACGTAATTTCCACTTCCATACGAAAGTGTGATAACTACCATAATTTTATTCAACTTGGAGAAACTTCCATACTTGTTCTAATATCCTTTGTTACAGTTTTATATTCATAATCTGATTCACATCCATATTACTTACAATGTGATACTTGATTTATAATTGAGTCTAAAAGAACTATTTTGCAGTGTATTGGACACTTGCCTTTGAAAGCACATACTTTTATTTTGTTCACTATATTTTTATGTTAAAATAAACTTATAGACTTGTCGAGCTTCTTAAAAATGGGACTTGTGTAGATCTTCCTCTCATTTATGGATGAAATCGATCTAATATTTCGACAAAGGATTACGGAAGCCCGTTTCATTATTTTCGCCCCATTAATATGGACAGAAGTACACAAAAGTGTGCAGAGATGTATAACTATGTACAATATATAAATAAACACCTAACACACTCTGACTCGTTAATTGCGATAGCACTTTCATTACGGTTTTACTAATGAAGAGACACAAGAAATTAATAATTGAAAAGCATCGTGTTGCTGATATTCAGGGGAGGTTTCTGTCTCATTGTTTATGTATAACAATATGTCCTACATGGCGGACTCACCTACCGTAATTACCCCGCTTTCCTGACATCCTGACTGACAGACGCTCAACTGTTTATTACCGCTGCATGTGACCAGATCGACGATGCTGACGTGTTCAACACGTCTAAACAGACGATGTTAATACGTTCTCGGGAGCAGTGGAACTAAACACTAATTGTATTTTAGCGTTAATACGTAATTTATGAAGGAACATGACGTTCGAGTAGCATCACGGTTGTATAACTCGTAGTTAAGAGTGTTTCAAATGATCAACAATTATATGATATGACGTCTTCAAACAACCATCGAATCGTAAGTCTATCAGTGAATATCAATACCTGTGGTGCCTTCACACTATGAGCTGCTACGACATTCTACGAGGAACTTCGAAGACGCTGGACACATATAAACGAAGTTCGAGATTTGTGCGCTTCACAATCTGAAAACGCGGAAAATGAGAACCCCAACTTTCAACCTGTAATTTTGTCAATTGTAATTGGACTAGAGTGCAACTTTAAACTATGTATTATGAGACTCTAAATTTTTTTATGAAGATTGGAGACGTACCACTTTTTGTTTAAGACTAGTTCATTCTTTCATTTTGAGATTGGTCGGTAATGCAGCCGCGAACACAACATTCGCTTAATAGAGAACTCGCTGGGCAAAGGATCGGCGGCAGACAAGCAACAATTACATTAAATGTCGTTCATTGTTTGAAACAGATTTCCATTTGATATAACAGACTCAGCATAGTTTTCGAGATTTGGCTTTATTCCTGTCTTTATCTAACTTCTAGTCGTCATAGGTCTTCACGTAGGCGAAAATGTGTTTTGTTTTATACCATGTAATGTTGTACGTCGCTATTACCGTTTCTGAGATACAGTTCTGTCCTAAAGGTAGGGACAACACTTCCTCCAAAACGCTGTTAAATACCTACAACACTGCACAGATTTATAATTCAGAAGAGAAGTAAAATTACACGGGTAATTTTTAATCGATTTTTATGTTGGTGGAAATTGTCGGGATCGAAAAGGGACCATTTGAATACTAATATCTTATGTTAACCACAAGTTTTATTGACGCCAGATTTGCATACGATTGAAATCATCGAGGAAATTAAACGTTGCAGATTCTAGTTAGTGATGGCTTCAGTTCACTGTCGAACACGTTCTTTTGTCCTAAGAAAGCTGGTAGGACGTGTTCCTGCGCAGGTATCCCTGACTAACTAACTAACTAACTAACTAGATGGCTTACCGAACCCGAAGGTTCATCACCGAATTAACCAAAGCCCTCCACCGGACCATGTCCTGGGCCAACAAAATCCAGCCTCCTTCAACTCCTATCTCCCATAGATCGCGCCTGACATTATCCTCCCATCTACGTCTAGGTCTCCCCAGTGGTCTCTTCCCTTCAGGATTCCCAACCAATACCCGGTGCACACCGCTTGCCCCATCCATGCGCGCTACATGTCCAGCCCATCTCATTATTCTCGACTTAATCACCCTGACAATACTTGGGGAGGAGTACAGATTTTTAAGCTCATCATTATGCAGTTTTGTCCTTGCCCCATCGTCTTCTCTCCTAGTATCCCTGAAGGAAGAAAATCTGCTAATAAAAGACTAAATGATTGGACATGTTTGTCGATGACTCTAAAGTGAGAAATTATTCGCAACGGAAGACGGGAAAAGAAACGAACTTTGTAGCCAGGTGGCTAACACATCTTCGAATTTAGGTGGTCCTTGGTTTAAATCTCTACACAGAGTTCGAGTATTTTCTCTGTGTTTTTTCACGATTCTCCTCGGTCTCTCCTGGCAAATGCTGAGGTAGATAGAACCTTAAATTAGGCCATAACTGCTTATTTCCACATCCTTTCAGATTCATTATATCTTAATCCTATCATTCAATTTCATACAGTCTGAGCCACCAACTGTGTTGTTCAATAAACGTATGAAATGGGCAGAAAGTAATCATGAAATACATTCAGCTCTGCTTTCTTAGTTCAGATATGTATGCAGAAAATTAATGTTTTGTTTCAGAATATTGTTTAAAAGCTAGTAATAACCTAGAGCAAAATAACTACTCGTACTTCTTATCGTTATGATAACCCTTTTGTAGCTCACGCAGGATTTAATAAAAAAAATCTGGTTATACGAAATGCAAGGAAACTATTTGACACAACTGCATATTATTTAAAACAGCGCATTTTTTAAATGATTACGAACACTTCTTCGATACGCCGAAAGTGTCTCATAAGTTTATAAATCCATAGATGTTGCCTAAACAGAGATTGAATTTACATTAACTATAATTATTTCGCTCGCTGCTATGTCAGAACTCTATTGTATCTCTCTTATCATTTACATCTAGACAGTTTTAGTGCCATGTTCTGTTGAATGTTAGAGCGTTCCACTCACCCACCAGTAACTGCCGTTTGAATAAATCTGGCCTTCCCCGTTATCCTCAAACACTCACAGCTATTTTATACTACACGGTTCTTACCCCAAAACTGCACTGCGTATCTGCAGTATAACTACCGATGTTGAGGCCCCCGTTCTAGTCCAGGATTCTCTCAGGCTGCTGGCGTGTAGCGTCTTCATTGGATCGATCGAGTGTGCTGGCAGGATTCATATAACGTACCCAGTACAACAAACCTCATTCTCTTTCCAGTTTGGAATACCACGCAATATCCCCCCCCCCCACACACACACACACACACACTAGAACTTTGCTGTGGAATCAAAACACGTGATCTGTTACAACGCGAGACGAATTGAAATACAGTAGAAATGCTGTGGCTGGTATTCTGGAGGTAGATTGATTCTTCATTTTCGTAGTAACGCTTCTTCGGGCCGAATGATGGGGTGATCATGATTGAAGAGCCGGGAAGTATTTGGAAAGAAGCAGTGGTGATCTGCTTCAAGATTTTAACCACAGTATTTCCTCAAAGAATTTAAAACGTCACGAAACATATCACTGACGAATGGCCGGCCGAGCCTGGGTAATTTGTTTGCTGATCAGAACGTTTGTTCTAACTGTAATTAAATGAAAAATGCCTGACGACGAACAAAAGTAAAGTTGGTTCAAATCAGCGTATATAAGGCTATGATTCGTATCTAGACTGACACGATTTGACACTAAAGAGATGTCGTTGTGTTATATTGACAATATAATCGAGAGCTGTGTACTATTTTAACACTATTTAAATACTGCTTTTATCAATTAGTGCAGTTCCCAGTAATTTTTAATACAAATAAATTGTTACTATGTTGTGACAGTGTCCTTACAGTACTTAAATGCGTCAATAATTTCAATTGGTACTTACTAAAAATTAAAATTTAAGGTATTGTTTATGCCCATTACTTTGAACTACAGCATTTCGTAGAGACAGACATTTATAAGAAACTACTTTGGAAGTGTTTATAATTCGTTGTTACGCTTTATTCTTGTGATAAGTTTGACTTTGTCTATTGATTGTGGACACTGATAATCTTCTTACATTAGGAATGTTTTGCAGTCTGCTGTCAGCGCAGTTGGACCAAGACACTCCACAAAGGTCTCCAAAATCCCAATCCGCTACTTCTGATAATCTTCTGATATCATTCACAGCTGTATAATCTCTGAGACAAAAATAGCATCGTTGGTTATAAATCTGTTACAAAACATTACTCGATTTTTAAAAGAATGTGGACCCGAGCTTTGGCTTAAGAGCCAATTAGTTCATGTGACGTGCTTTTGGTACAGGTTTTTATAAACTGTTTACTCGAATGTTTCCTCAGCATCCGTATTGAAAATTTGTACAGAATCAATGAATTAAAACAGATTTCTGTTGCTTTGCAGTTGCTCTTAGTTGATATATCGATAAGGCATCGGCAGTTCTGAAGTTTCTCGTGCATATCTACAGAATAACTATGGAATGAGGCCACTTTCAGACAGACAAGAACATGGGAGGATGACATTACAGTGGGTTTTCGGAAGGAAGGTAGATTTTTGAGGATGGGAGGTCGATGGATCCGATGGCGCTTTTGCTGTTATCTATGTTAAGACAAAAATTAATTAAAATTTATTCATGAATTAGTTCGTTCCTTAGTTCGACCACGTCAATGTCAGTGTCGTCATATATAGCTATAGTTTCTCTGTTAAATTATTATTATTATTATTATTTGTTAAATTATATACGTATTATTTCTGTAGATGACATTTTTTAATATTAATGATATTGGCCTAAAATAGTGACCTGCAATTAAATAAATAATTTAGTAAAATGAAGCTATGTTTCGTGCATTTCTGTGTTCCTTTAAGAACCTACAATATTTTACACGGTCCAAAAGACCACAACCGGCATTCATGTGTACTCGTGACTCAGCGTTATTTTAGCGACAGAGTGAAGTTTTTGCTGATGGGATTATATTTATAAAGCAAATTGAAATGGTGCAGAGAAAAATTGACTTACGATAAACTGCTTTCGAGTGAAATGTGTATAAAATGTCGGCTCGGAAATCCGGTTCTCGTTCCGCGTTGTATTCTCTCACGGGAAGGCATTCCATACGCTGAATGTTCTAGAAAATTCTACTCTGCCTTTCAAAATTTGCTTCTCTCTTTGCAATAGAAATTTGTCTGTTGTAACACTGAGCGGAAGTAAGAAACTCGTAACTCAGACGTTAACATTTGAAACTTGTTTCATTGTTTATTTTCCTTAAATGTCTAACTTTGATAATGGTATGAACTATTTCGAAGTAAAAATAAGCTAGCACATTTCTTATCTCTTTAAATTCGGACTGCAAATTTCTGTTTATGTGACTTAAGGTTCAGAAACACTAAAGACATATAAAATCATAAGAAAGCTGTTTTTACTTTATTTGCAGCCCAAACTGATGCGTGGGCCATTCTCCTGTTAATATAGATAGGTAACACGGAAATACGATATTTAAATTAGCGTATATGACTATCCAAACATTATATTAGAACAGTTGTTACAAGAAATCGCACTTCCTTCGTGTTGTGGAAGAATACCCTGCCCCTCTGTGTCCTTGGGAATGAAAAGGGCCCTGTACAGACGAAGGTAACAAAGAAACAGAAAGCTGGAACTAGTTGGAAGAAAGCTTTCACAGGTTTTATGAAAACTTTATAAAGTATATTCCTTGGGGCTATAAGTGTAACGAAACTTTCCGTCGATATTGTTATGGAGTGGATTTTGCCACGTTGTCATTAAAGAGTAACAAAAACTTATTTACGTCAGAAAACTTGAATTATTGTTATTCATGTGACGAAACTCGTGTATTGAAAGTCAGAGGCTCAAAACAAATCCCCCCCCCACACGGTTTATGTCACTTTTGCAGTCACTTAAATCATTTACCATTGGTCATTTGCAGGATCTAAGGCGTCTGTTAATGTTAACTTGTGACTGGCGCTGTCCTTACGTGACGGTGTTATGTAACGTGCAAAGCGATTATGGTAGATTTATACGGTTATAATAAATAATGGCAGAATATCCTTAGTTACTTGTAGTAATCATTTTATCATGTTGTAACTGTTTAATCCTTTAGAGTACAGTGATAACTATATGTACCACCTGCTACAAAATTTAATAACTTAATTTTACCGACAAATTGTATTTGTGTGTACGTGTTTTTTTGACGTGATATCGTCAATTTTATTGCATGTTTTAATTACTATATTGTCAGTGAACGAATTAGCACTTGACTTAAATTCGGCAAACTGACGGCAGCAGAAAACTGTCAACATTTTATTGCCATTCAAATTCCATTAGACCGGAACGTACATTTCGTGGAGGACGTAAAAGTTCGTGTGTTCTTTACGACACAGCCTATGGGCGTTATATCGAGTATTCCACATTTCCACCGTTACATGAAAACACGATGTGTACTGATGTCATCACAAGAGATAATACTCATACCTCGCAAATTTGAGTATCCATCACGTTATTTTACTGATGCAGGAAAAAATAAAATTACGTGTTTGGAGTAGCCTCCATCGGCAGAAGGAAACCATATTTATTTAAATTTCGTTCAATCGTTCCCGAGTTACGTGTG
The DNA here is from genome assembly GCF_000696155.1 of Zootermopsis nevadensis. The sequence goes on along the minus strand of NW_019059700.1, from coordinate 606,192 downwards.
AACATACGGACATCAAGGTCGATGATATAATCACAGAGGATCATGGGTAATATCATCACAGAAGATCATAGTGCCACCTCACAGATTTGAACATCTGTCACGTGGGCATTACCGATTTTAGGATATTTAAGCTTACAAGTTTTGAAGTGGCGTCCTGGAACATAACCCCCATACCAAATTTAATAAAGAATATGTTTATTTTCGAATTATAATTTCAGTCTCGTGTTATAATATGACAGCACAAATAGTTTCATTGACCATTGATAGATTCAGTGCTAAAAGACGCGACAGACTGACGTACCCATAAGGCGTTCTTCGTCAAAGCGTAAATAATACACATTAACTTCAGGTCTGCTTATATAAATACCATATTTGTTGCATATTGATTGGATCGAAAAGAATATCGGACAAAAACACGCAGGCCTAACCTTGAAGTATATTGCATTGTTTACCGTGCTTTTAGAATTTTCCTAAGGGGTCGGCAAACATGGTGCACAAACATAGTGAAGATTAATGTAATAGTTCCTACCGCATTAAGATTATTGGATACAGATCCACGTGTCTGACCGCAGACCACTTGCTATCGGTCTAACCGAGCGACTAGGTCAGTTAGTACGTGCATAGCATGACAGCCACAGCACGCGGTTTGCCGTCATACGCTTCCTTGTAATAATGCCTCTCCAAGACGAACATACATTGACAAGCTCTGAGACAAGGGCTTCTGTCAACCGAGGCAGGGGTTCAATCATTGCGCACTGCATGTCATACGAAGTTTTCTCCGAGTACTTCGGTTTCCCCCGCCTATCGTCTGTCAGAAGTGCGTGACAAGCCTTACTTCACCATTACCACGTCGACATTCGACCCAGCCTTTGGCTGGACTCTGAAAGAAAAATATGTCATTAACCCCTTAAAACCTAACTCCGCCTTAACAACCTTAAGTTTGAATTTGGGTTTATGTATTTTATCACTTTTAGCCCGAGAGCAGAGAACGAATTTCCACCATTTTTTTCTTATGCTGCAGTGGGCAACCAAAACCAATCACACTGGAGTTGCATTAATAATGTTGGCAGTGGCAGCGGAGGGAGGGTGGAGCGTGGACGGCAATGATGTCCGTTGTGCAGCGAGGTGTAAGACGTGAAGGCGATGATGACGTTGCTAACATTATTTTCCACTGCAGAGTAATTTTGTTCGTCTCTAGCATTTTGAGCCTAATGGACAAGAAACAATGGATGTAATAAAAACTGAGTGCTTTTTCAATTTACTGGAGCTACAAAGTTTGCGCAACTGTGATCATTTTAAGTTTGAGTGGAAGGTCAACAAATGTCCGCATCTCGGCCTTATCTATATGTAAGAATGTCGAACGTAACAAACTGCTCTTACAGCAGAATCAGCAATATTAGTACTGTGCTGTCATATATGAGGACCTGGATGAAACTTAAATTTGACAATCACGTAATTTCCCAGGTTCTGTTATAAAGCATGGCACTAATGTGTACAAAGAAGTTATTCAATGAACGTTATTAGATCGCTTAGTTTTTTAACGAATAACCGAAAGTCGCGTTAGAGTGGTTGTCAATCCTGTTACATATTAGATAGGTCCCGGGTTCAAATCTCGGTCGGAAGATCGACTATCCTGACTGAGGGGTTTCCACGGTTTTCCTCATTTCCTCCAGGGAAATTCTAGGAATATGACTTTAAGTCAGGCCACGACTTCTTTTTTTTATAATTTCCAATTCATTGTCCATTAATCGACCTAGCATGTAACGCTACGTAGTCTGAGATAGTGACAACGTCGATAAATAAACCACAGGTTCACTAATAAATATTGTATTAATTAGTGAAGACGTGTACCAAAGACTCAAAACGATATTTAAGATGACTGTACATGTCTGAGATTTGGGTTTCTGTCTGTGGTGAACATGAAAGCATGATATTGCGAACTGCATATCCATACTTTGGCTTATTACGATATAATTGTTTATTCGGTGATTATTTAACGATGATGTTTTAATTACATACATAAATGAATACAGCGGCGAAAGATATTGGAATATGATTGTGAATGACAAGTATGAGGTGCTTGTGCGATACTTCAGCGTACTGTCCCGCCGTTCGTCCAAAAACTAAGGAGGATAGTACGTGAGTCGGAAATATTTGGATTACAAAATCAGCGTTACCGCCACGCCAGCCTGCTCCGTATTTTCATATATATGTATATATATACAGTAAAACCCCTCTAGTTGGACACCCCTATATCCTGGACACCCCTCTATATTTGACACTTTTAATTGGAACCGGCGAATATCCTATAATTTTACATATCCACAATATCCTATATCTTGTACACCCCTTTTGTTGTAAGTTTGACAGGTGCACGCATGCACTTAGCTTCAATGCTTTTATGGGAAACAGTTACATATTTTTTTGTTTTGAATTTCTGACTGATGAATGCCTTCTACCTGAGGATTAGCTTATGGTTGAGGGTGTGAGACATTGAACACATCATTGGAAAGCAGTGAAAGTGTATAGTTATTCTTTTGTTGAACCCTTCACTGGACTACAGTACGTATTGCTGGTACAGTTTTAACTTTGTCACTACAGTACAACCCCACTATAACGCCGGTCGCGGAGGACAGGGGTAAACCCGCGTTATAGAGAAACCGCGTTATTACGGGAGTGCATCAGAAAAATCGGTACAAGTACTGGACGTACTGTACGGTACGTACAGTATTATTAGACTATCGCCATTTAAGAGTATACATACTTATTTGACTATGTTACGATTGATTTTTACGGAAAAAAGTAATAAATAATTAATTTGGCTTGCATTTTAATATAATTTTGAGTTCTGTGTGAAGGATAATTGATGAACTTTTTTTTCTTTTTTTGCTGCACTATGGGGGACATGATATACCCGCGTTATATCTGGAACCGCGGTATAGCGAACCGCGTTATAGAGTGGTTGTACTGTACTGTGCTTGCAACTGAGTTAAACAGTGTTAACAGAAATTACAGCAGTTAGATTATGTAAGTAAATATATTACATTGTCGGTAAACGTAAAGTATTGGTGCCCGTCCCTTTGAGCTTATCCATGCAAGTTTAATTTAGTGAAAACAAAGTTTGTAAAAATTTAATTCACTCTTTTGATTTTTCTTATCAATAATTTCCTTTTTGGGAAGGGCTCCATAATACTTTACAATTACCACATTGTTATTATACGACAATTTGAAAGGATGATTTTCCCCCTTTCCTTCTATCCTGTACACCCCTGTAAGTTGGACACATTATCGTGGAGCCGGGTGGGGGGGGGGGGGGGGGTCGATCCACATTCTGTGGTAATGACTGCATGTCTCTTCTCATCCATTATGAGTATGAAATAAATATTCCAAACCCTTGCATGCGACTTTATGGTGGAGGTGAGGTAAGGTCCTAAGGGCAGGTCGGCAGGTAGAGAAGTTGGTTTACATGGTTGTCACATTTTATCGGGTTTGTTGAAACTTGGTCTAGTTTTCTGAGGGGAAGACTGGCAGGTAAGGAAATACGTGCTTTTGTTATAAGTTTCCGTCATGAAATCTGCCTGAATAAATATGGACAACACGAAATCGTGCCACTTTAAGCAAACAGTTTTGAAATCTTATCCAATTATTTTTGGCAGTACGCCTGGTCTAATTACAAAACGCTTCACATGTTAACGGTATTTTTTCTTACAAGTGCGTTCCCTTAAAGCACATAAGCAAATAGAGGTAGCCTCTTCGTTATTTCATAATTAGAAAGTGCATTGTTTTCGTATGAAAGAAGAAACATTGTGAAATCGGGATTGTTGACAGAAAACAAAGAAAATTACAATGTGTAATCCACAGTTGGCGCCCTCGTACGAAAATATCACATTATATCTGAGTTTCGATGTCCTTTCGTTGCTCGTTTCCTACTCAACTGGAATTAAGTTTCTATTTTTCTGTTCTTTGTCCTACATATTCCATTACAGAGGATCCGGTAGAGAAGACTGACGTTTTTGTATTGAGTAGTATACAACAATGCGAGAAGTGGAAAGGGTTTTCAGGCCATAGGTACGTAGAGCAGGCAAGGAATTTTGATAATAGGAACACAGATGGAACAGAGTATAGCAAGATGACGATACATCACATACCGCACGAATGAGTACGGAGAATTTGTGCGAAATGCTTCCGCGTCATTTAACTCACGGTTTCGTGATTTAAAGCAGTCGCCAATATCTCATGATTTCTCAGCCTCCGAATGATGTGATCGGGGTTATCTGAAGAGTCACGTATTTGAGAAGCGGCCCATACTTTGGATGAACTAGAGACCAAAATCGGAAAAGCGATTTATGACATATTATAAAGCTTTATAATGATTCCACTAAGCGCCTCCAGGAGTGTATCAGTTTTTATTATTTGCTCAATGAATCAGAATGCATTCACAAATGAAGGGATTTTGTATTCCATGTCTGACCTGTAGTAGCCTATTAAAGAGACTTTTAGATTATAAATTATCGCTTCTGCAAAAGCAAATGACAAGGAACCTTTAGCATTGGCCTTCACAGAAACGTTATACTTCTTTTTGAACAAAGTGGTTCGTGAACTTATCGATAGAAAATTCATAACAGTTAAAGTTATGAGCATGTCGAGGTTGATCTCATAAAAATAAGTATCGGTGGAAAACGGAAGCGGATTTTTCTCAGTGTTCGAGTAATGTTTAAGCCGGATTAGTCTACCAGCCTCATGTGATCATTACGCACTGAACTCCCCGTGTTGTTCTTACGGAAACTGCATTATGCTAATTTTACGACGATTACCTATTGCTTTACCTATTCAGAACTACTGCAGCTGACGTACATTACGTGTCATGCAGGATTATTCTTATGGGGACATTGCACTACAATTTCGTTATTCTCTGACATAGATACAGAAGAAAAGAGAGAACTCTGAAGACACTGGCGAAGAGGATGGTTAACACTGAACATAGAGGTAACTAGGTGTGTTCATGACGTGCCACTAGACAACAGGGCGAAACCTAAATATTCAAACAGCTAATACATCTTTGGAAAATGTGAAAAGGAATGTAAAGATTGAAAATCACAGTCCCGAATAAGTTTGGAGCACATACTGAAAATACTGAAAATGAGGATGGCTGTCCTCTGGGTTGTTGCGTTGTGTAGTACGGTAGATGTATACCTATTATTATCAAAGGCTGTTGCTGCCTTCATCATCAGGATGATGAGCAAGATGATTCAGTCAGCAAGCACATCTGTAAACGTCATTGTAT
>NW_019059700.1:569772-600871 GCF_000696155.1 Zootermopsis nevadensis | reverse complement strand
TTTTATCCTTCTGTTGAGAATTTTTTATTGTCAGATGTAGAAGCAGAACGGTTTAAATAGAGAGAATTACAATTTTACAGACCTATATGGGTGCCATACTGGGTTTCTTACCTAACGAAAGAAAATTAATTATGTGTATGAGAACAAAGTGCTGTTTTAAATTTTTAGTTGGTTAAATGTTTCCAAAACCATAAAGAAATTTGCACGGATAAAATATAACTAATAGTGAACTGCACCAAACTCTGTGCCGAGAACGTTAAAAGCAATTACGCTCATTGTCTAAATGGAAACGAGTAGAGAAACCACAACGTTCCCGTAATCTAGAATTTGATAAGCAATAGGCCGGAGTATCAATCGCGAATTAGCTAAAATGACAGGACAGAATAGAACTCTGATTGCTATTTTGAACTAGCAAATACACCTAAGACTGACCAGTAATATGGCAGTGTAACAGATGGCCTATTGGCTGTCCGTAAGGGTTTGAGTGAACAGTTGATTAGTTGCTTAGCAACTATGCTGGACGCTGTTTTCGGTCATTAGGTTTGCTCTAGTCTTCTGGTCTGATCCAGTCTCGTCTTCAACTACGAGACATTAAACGATTTATAAACATGACACTTGGTTCATGTGCTTTGTATTCAGAGGACGTAATTTGTTTGTTTTTTGTTTTATTTCCCTCGCAGATGTTTCTGATCCACCCTTTTGCTGTAGGTAAAGAAAGTTGTATCTTAAAAAAGTGTTTGGGCGGGAAACATTTACTTTATATTCAGATGGAGGTAATCAGTTTTGTTCCTTTCTACATCATGTGGCGTCTAGCTGATCCACTACTGCCATTAAGTATAAATTTTGCTCTTTATGTTGGTAGCTTCTGTTTTCAGATGTTAGGAACCATTTAAGTTCCTCCCATATCGCATGCGACTTGGCTTCTTTCACCGCTAGTGTTAGGCCCATTGCCTCTTCAAATGCGTTAGTCCAGAGGTTCCCAAACTTTTATACCTTGCGCCCCCCTTAAAACATTTCATAAATTTCCTGCCCCTTCCAGAACAAATGCAAGCAAACAGATTTTTCATAAAATTTAGCTATGAGTACACATTTTTTTATAATTTAGTGTATATTATACAATGCATTTAATTTAAAAACTGTAATAAAATATACGCTTCATACCTGGATTAGTGGGATGGGTCCCTAACTGTACGTAGACTTATATTGCAGTTTGCTTCCTAAAACCACCGATGCTCTACAAGTCTGAATTCTACAGCACTGTAAGACAACTAAAATGCCTCAACCAAGCAAAGGATGTTAAAAATGTTTCTCCATATTTCGTTAAAAACGTTTTTCATACAAACAACACCCCCCCCCCCAGGGGGACGCGCCCCACACTTTAGGAACCTCTGCGTTAGTCAATATCGCGCTCCGTCTTTCAGTTTGTTTCTTTGATTCCAATCAGCTGTTTTGCAGCTCTCACTTCCGGATGTGAAGTACTCGACCTTGGCGTGCCTGTAGAACATCCTGAGATTCAAGTTCATGTCTGTGTTGGAGTCAGCAGTAACCTGTCTGATTCAGCTTGAGTAAGCATTTGGCAATGTCTCGGTCATCGAGCTGAATAGCATGGAGTCGCCAATCCCTAGAGCTGGGATGTTCTGCTCCTTGCAAATGCTTACGGACGTTCAGTTAAATGTTCAGAAAATGACAGATAATAGGGAGTTCGTCATTTGCTGTTAGGTTATCATTCCCCTTCCATTCGTAGAGACAAAGAGGAATTAAACCACAATATGACATAAAAACTAGTCTCCCTCATAAGTGAAAGTTTTGTTTTTCAATTAATGGAAAAAATATGAACCTAGAAGAGCTAAACTAAACCTAGAAATTTAAAATAAGGAATTGTGTACTTTAATATTGTGTCTCTGTGTGTTATTTCGACTAATATATTTACTCAATACTCGACAGATGTCAAACACGTTCTCAAAATGCCGCACTATCACCATGTTTATATTTGTGAATACAAAATTTGCATTCATATTTAGGAGTTATACTGAAGTTCACATCCCTAGCTTCAGTTTTTAATTAGGTGTAGTTGTTGCTATCAAACTGAAATATTTATATCGACAAATACGTAAATATGTTTGTTATGGTAAGTTAACAGCATTTTAAATTAATTGACATGAGGTTTTAATAAATTTACCTCATGTCTCACTCGGCGTCCCGAGAGTCAATAAAGCGTGAATAGTCCCCCCGGAATTAAACGGCTGACAAAAGGAGCTTTTTATGAATTTCATGCCATTTTTACGCTATTATTTTTTATTTTACATTATTTTCGAATATGCCACCCCACAAAATTTTAGTCATTAAATAAAAGATAACCCAATATTTCCCACCGTAGAAGTTCGCCTGCTATAATTTTGTTATTACGGATCGCATTAAAGTATATCGCCACTTATCTTGAAATAAAGTGAATAAATCATTGGCATGTATCATGAAAACAATTCGCCATCAGGCGGAAATACAGCCAACTGCCGAAACATTAGCCGTGTGAGGCTAGGCCAATGTTACATAGAGGCTTTTTCAGAAAATTGATGACGTCCAACATTATAGTGGTACAACAAGAGGTCACCGTATTGCAGCCCATCGTTTTATACTAGGCTTAAATCCCCACCGCAGACTTTCACGGCCCGATTAAATATTGAGGCAGTGAATTAATAAAAGCGTAACTCAACGTGCAACTACACGACACAAAGGACCTTGTTGATATACATTCCACGAATCCCACCCTGGTAAATTGAGCTCATATAGTGTAACCACAGCTAAAGCAACTGTCTCACGTTTATTTTGATGTTAACATCGTTGAATGTTAGACGTCATTGCATATAGAATAAGTGTGTTAAACTGCAGAAATACAGGTGATCAAAGAGTCAAGCAACGCATAATATAATATTTATAAATGATAGAAATTCAATACAATTCGACCAGATCAATAAACACACAATGTTGTTGTGACGATATAAGAGGCCACGTAGGTCTCGTAATCTGATAGCGCCATTTCGTCAGTCGCCTTTCAACGGTCGAATTAGAAGAATGTCTTTTTACAACTGCAACGACTGTCCTTTGTCGAAAACTAACCGACATCTCGTTCGAAATCATTTTGCCAGAATGAAGATGGCTGTCTTCTGGGTTGTTGCGCTGTGTAGTCTGGTAGAAGTTTACCGACGTTTCATAGGCCATTGCTTCCTCCATCACCAGGGCGGCAGGTTCGTCAGAAGTTCTGTTGCCCCGACCAGGCGGCAGGTTGTCAAATCTCGGTACTAAATCGGGGAAGCCTTCTTTTATCCGGCACTGAATGGTTTTTTAGTAAAGGTAGTTATATAACAGAAACCTTCGGCACATATTGGTTGACAATTTTACATTTTGTGATTCATTTAAATTGTGTATTTGACGTACACAATCAACTGAAGCTGTGTGGATTTCACTGTCAGACTTCGGAGTCCGCAATGTGGATGTTTATCCCCTTCCATGTTAGTTTATACGATGACTCTTTAAGTTTCCATGAGCAGGATGGTAACCGGAATGTTGTTCTGTCAGAACGCCGACGTGCACAACAGGCCGGTCCCTATGAATTGAAACTTGATACGCATAACAATAGCGCTTATTGCATGTCTGCAAATAGCGGGATCTGTAGTATGAAGTAATTGATACACGCTTCGTTCCATGAACAACAAAGTGAAGTGAGTGTTAAAATATACCACATGCAAATAGGCGGTACTGATTAATTAATCTTTGAATTATCGGTACACAGTTTCAAGTGCGGTGTTATTGTAGCGTGCATTGACACGGGAATATTATAATCGATTTTGAGCGGCTAAAGTCTTTTATGGAGGGACATTACCTTATTTGTACATACTAACCCATCATGAATGTTCAATGACTGAGTAAAATTATGAAAGAACGAAGTAAGGTTACCTCACGCTCACTTCAGAGATTCCAACTGTGTACCTCCGAGGAACGTCGCCTCTGTCTTCCCCGGTCGATGAATTACCACATGAAAGCTGTTTTAAGTCCCGACATTGAAACTGAATATAAATGACCCACGATTCTGTGAACGTTGGACATTTTTCGCTGCAATACGTAGCTGGGTTCGGCAGACATACCTAAAGTTTTCTATTGTTCTGAAACTCCGTAATATTGATTTTCATTAGTCTTTCATTCCAACATTCCTCGTGTGAGTAATGGCGGTTCAGGCTGAGTATGATTCATCTACTTAACTTGAAGCTCCGACATCTCAACGATTTATTGAATGACATTTCATATGGATATGACATAGCAGATTCATGACGATTAGTAAAGGCCATTGGACGATGAAAGTGGACTCACCTGACAGCAATGCAGATAGCAACTGTCTTTTAATTGATTTATAGAAGGGGCAAGTCGGAAAACTTATGTATGTCTAAGTACTTCAGACCGGCCCGGTATGCCACGTATCGACTAGAATAAACGTTCAAAATAGAATTGAATTTTTAAACAGTTATTACACCAGAGTGTCATTTAACAAATCTACGGACAGTGTTTTCGATATTGGCAAATATTTGCCTTTCAGAATTCGCCAAACATTAATAACGTGTAGTGTTTCCCGTCCATTCTGTGAAATCAACTACACAGGTCAATGTTCGATAATTTATTAATTAATAAACATTCTACATAGCAACACACAAACTGCTGGTTCTTCTGTGCCAGGAAAATCTAAACAGGTTTTACTTTCCTAAGTTCGCTTTTTGACAATTTACCGTTTTTGAACTTTAGCAATTTGCTACGTACGATAGTAAATCCTTACACGCGTTCTTTGAAATGCTGTGCGTCTGTCCGTCTGCATTTTACATCTCTTAAATTGCTCAGAGATTTTGATCATATATCGTGTTTTGGGTTTACAGTGACTTCAGTGGGATCAAAATAACTTTGGTTCGCATCAGTGTAATATAACCCATGACGCTCAATGTAAAGTTTGTCCCGCTACGTGCCATACAGGCGCTTGGGGGGAGCGGAGGTATAGCTCCTCTCTTTCTTGACCTCGGCACTAGATGGGGGTGAGTGGTCAGCATCACGCTCAATGTACTGAATGTAAATATTTTGTTGTAGATTTTCATTTAGTATGTATTATTAACAATCAGTACTCAACAAAATATTTATTATTTATGACGAATTTTACAGCAGTACTTCTGTGTGGCTATTTTTTCTTTAATTACACTTTCATTTATTGTTTTTAATAACATTCAGTAATCAATGTTAAGGTTCATTATGTGTGGTTAATTATCCCTTGGTCGGCTGGAATACACAGAATTGAGTCGACTTCCATGTGATCTCGGTATTTAATTAGTTGTTACGTATTATACCATGGGACCAGGCTGAAATCATATTCCATTCTGTTTAGATGATGTACTTTATTAAAATACTTTAGTGGTCTCTTTAAGCAAAGGTCATATTCTTGTTTATTTAAACGCGATTCCTAAACTATTCATGTTATATGTTGTCGATAAATGTCATTTAAAACAGAGTTATAAATTAGGTATATTTTATATTAATAATCAACCCTCAAAAATGGTATAATGAACTGTTTTTTGTATCTTTGATGACATAGAAGTAAAAAATAACTGAATTAATACATTTAATATGGACTGTGGAATGACGATTGTGAACGGTAAATTGTGAAGGAATTGTTATGAGGCGGTTATGAAAGTGATGTGAAATGAGTAGTCTTCAAGAGAAAGCTGAACTGAGATAAGGGACGAAAGGGATAGAGGAAAGGGGTAAAGCGGGCAAACGATGAATATACGAAATAAATCCTTCCCGTAGAATGTCCATAGGTATTCCCACTAGTTACTAATAAATTCGGGAGTCGGGATAGTTCAGTCAACATAACGACTGACTACGGGCTGGGGTTCGATCCCTGTTGGGGGCAGAGGAATTTACCTCTAGCCTCTGCGTCCAGACTGGCTCTGGGGCCCAGCCAGCCTTCTGTCAAATGGGTACCGGGGTCCTTTCCCGGGGGTAAAGCGCGACCGGGGTGTGACGCTGACCACTCACCCCATCTGGTGCCGAGGTCAAGAAACAGTAGGATCTATACCTCCACTCACCCAATACGCCTACATGGCGTTAGTGGGACGGCTTTGCTTTACTTTCTTTAATGCTTTACATTCAAACTCACTATAGTTATTAGTTGCAGATAATAAATAGACTAATATTTTAAGAGACAGGACCCCCTCTCTCAGTAATAAAAATTTTCAGTGCAATTCAGCTTCTCATTACAATATTTTAACCAGTGCCTCAACATCGATTTCTGTTTATTATCTTCTGACGTGTAGTGCTCTTTTGTTTTGTTTGTTCCTAACCTTTCCTCCTCGTTGTGTTCACTGTTCGTCAATCATTAAATTCGATACAACACGGAACGACTATAAACACGTCGATTAATCAAATATTTTTGTGCGGAAGAATCAATGAAAATGAAATAATGAAATACCCCTGTGCCTTGTATGTTTTTCACAAGTACAGGAAAATAAAAACAGGAGATTGGGAGACTGTTATCACATCGAGGCATATTTATACAGAATCAGAGAGTGAAGTATGTTGCCACATGACACCTTAAATTATACTGAAAATAAAAGTAGTCATTCTGTTAGTTGCAATTTAATTTCGTGAAAAAATAACATTCTAAAAGCGCAAACATTATTCGTATTATTTTAATTAGGCCATTAAATAAATGTTTGGCACAGAAACTTCTTAGTTTCATTCGAGGGAACCGCAAAGTTAAAACGAGTTACTTTATTTCGGGAAATGTTTCAAACGCCATTTTTCTTTGTAGAATTTGTAAAAGAGTGTGTGCCATGAGTACGCTGTTGATATTATTTGTTCACCCTAGAAGCCAAAAACATTCTTAAACATCAGTTTATTTAAAGACACAGAGTCGGGATTAATAGGTTCGTCCGGATAAATCTTTTTCAGTACTTTGAAGTTCAAATGTTTGGACTTAAATTGATATTCTGAGGCCATGTATGAATGTAAGTATGTCACAGATACTGCGCAACTCCGCTGGTTGTTGAGCACTTAATTATGAAGGCATTGGCTGTTGTAGTCGCTATTAAGAACATTATCGAGGCTTCAGATTTGTACTCAGTATTTCAAAATAAGCTACAGTTGTGTGAAGTAAAAGTCTCCCATACAGACAATGTCTCCGCGCTGCTAGGCACCAAACGGAGAGTTGCAGAGGTGACAAAATACAGAGAAATACGAAAACATTATCGATGATATATCTTGAAGTTCTACAAGATCACTAAGGGTTTTAGAAATGTATTAAGGCTGCATATATTATGCTTGTAAGAGGCCTTAACCACTGGGAGTTCCCGGTTTACCGAATTAGGAGCAGAATGGGGTTTCCTGGTTTGTTATTCTGAAGTTCCAGCAAAATGCTGAAGTGTGTACCTACTTCCTTTGAGGAAGAAAATAACAGGTTTTATTGAGTCAAAAAAGAAATCTGTTTATGAGATTCAGGATGCAATAGATGCGTCATGTTTGATACTTTATCGTCATTATCTGCGTCTGGACGGCTTTTAAGTGCAGTCTTCAAGACATGGACAACTCTTTTTCAAACCTATTAAGATTATGCTAGAGGCTTTTGAACGATACAGGCATTATGTGATTGCTAAATAAAAGCTGATATATAAAGTTGCTTGCCAGTCTCAGCGCATTTGTCCCTGTATCCAAGAATCAATCACGTCTATAAATTTCAATGACGTACTGAGACCGCAGTACTAAATAATATAATGCGAGATTAATCTTGCAGGTACACAGTTTGTGTACAGACATGAATTATTATGTGCAAATCGCAGTGTCATAAATCTTTAATACCTGGTAATAGCAAATACCTCGCAAAACACAGATTTTAACATGGAAATGGCTGTAGAAAACATTTAGCCTTTTGTGCTTTTGGCAACGCTCTTTTTTCAGTAATACGCGTGGAATGCTAGAAGTCGGGATTCCAGCTGTTAGAGAGCATTGTTAATTGACAACGTGTTTTGTTTCAGAATGTAAAGTTGGGGTACGTTCGTGGGTTAATAATGCGGTTAGGAGGATGGGCTATAGAGAGGGAAATGGTTACATTCGATGTGTATGTAACTGGTTGGCTCATGATGAAAGAATATGTGAGTGTTAAAAAAGGCGAACTCAGGGAATGCGTGAAAAGTTGGGATTCCCTACCGTAACTAGATTAGAAATTAGAATAAAGTGAGAGAATGGTGATGTACAGAATATGCAATGACATGCATTCCGCGGTTGTGAACGGAACATAAGTGTCATAATTATAGAAAACAAGCACTTCCTTCCTTCCTTCTTTCCTTCCTTCCTTCTTTCCTTCCTTCCTTCTTTCCTTCCTACCTGCGTGACTCTACGGTCCTCTGAGGACTTTGGCCTCCCTTATCACAGTCTCCCAGTCATCCCTTCGCCATCTTCTTACCTTTTTCAAGCACTACCCCATGAAATCCTATGAGGAATGGAGGAATAATTTCGTCCATTCTTAGTCTCGAAACTGGCGTGTTTCTTAAACATATGAGTCACGTTATATGATTATAAAATTGGAAGTTATTTCATCCTGTTAATTAAACGTAGGTCCGCGAACAGCTGCAGTTCGGAGGTCTACTTTGCTTCCGTCAGTAAATTGTAACCCTGCGTCAGGTGTGCCCGAATGTTCAGCCATGTTATGTTCTCCGGTGCACACCTGTTCTCTTGTCAGAGCGACATTTTAACTCCCAAGGCTAGTATGAGGAACGTCACAACCAGCGTCTCCAGTATCATCGCGCTACTGAACTGTCGTCTGTGTGCCGTCAACACAAAAACTTACTGAAACTAATGTAGTCATGGCATGTTTTTCCTCTTACCCTACATAATGATCTTGCGTACACATTTGTGATATTCTGAAGGGGCTGTGGTAAGAAATTCCCGAATTCCTATGTATCCATGTATTTGGGAGATTCCAGATTCAAATAGTCTGGATAACGGATATAACACTGAGATATGTCGTGGTTTTCCTCAATACCAAAAGCCATGTTCTGGTACAGTGCCATAATTTATGCCACATCTCTTTCTTCCATATCATTTTCAATTCGTTGCACAAAATGATCCGATCATTTGACACTATTTAGTCTGAGTTGCTGGCACCGTCGTTAAATAAACCACAAAAATGTGTGTACTATTACGCTTAATAAAGCCGCCGAAATACGATTTCCTTCTTTCTGTCTAAGAATGCCTCTGTTGCGCTACAATTGATGCTCTCCTGGCGTCTAAATCCCAATTAAAACTGTCTTAACGATGAAAAGGAATTTAGTTAAGGAGTTGCCTCAGTGTTCGAGCGTGATGAAATGAGCCTCGTTGTGGAATTACAATGAAGAACTCTGGCACTTGGCTTGGATGAGATTGTTAAAGTTGTAGCGACTGGATTGCGGGTGTTTCTTGCGAAAATTGGATTTCGCGTAAATCACGTTATTTTCACAGCAAAGATCTTCACTTTCATCCAAACTTGGCAAGTCATCGGGCGTACATAATAATAAAATGACTCATCTCTAAGAGATTTACTCGTATCGTGTCTACGACAAGATTATATTAAACATTCAATTTGGGACTTTACGACCGAATAGTCTTGAATCTACCGTATTATTAGAACTCTGGAAAAGAGCTGTTATTGGCGTTTGAAAATAATTAAGTCGTAACTTAAGCACACCCGAGAAGAAGCACATGAAAATAAGAAATGGCGTGAACGGATACTGAAGGCAAATTAAACCGAGTCATTTTAATATTTGAAGTAAATAAAATTTACTGGCTTTGTGTTAAAATGTTGAAGTTCTTCAGAAAAGAAATGACATACTCGCCTTTATATGAAATCTAGAATTGTGTAAATGTGTACTTTAGTGGTGCTGTGTTTCTGTATAAGAGCATTTAATTAGTGTATCTTAATTTACCATAAAGATGAACATGGTACACAGTGTCAGGATAAAGCAGACAAGTGTGTGCAGTAAAAGTGGTCGTCACATTTGAGTGTAGGCCTATTTTAATATTATACTTTAAACGATACATAAACCCTGTTTCTTCCACTAGACCTTTATCAGTAATAAATGTAGTTATTTACTTTAATTAAATGAATTATAAAATCTAAAAACCGTTTGCCTTATTGGTCAAGTTCCCTAGATGGGCACGGAGTAAATTTAATTTACAAAAATAATTAAATCATTGAGACTACGAAAGGACTGAGATTAAACTATCAAAGCGAAAAGTACGTCAATATGAAGTAAAATGGTGGCAACGAGTTAACCCCGTGCAATGAATTCAACACGCAAAGTTAAGTAACAAAATGAGCAATCCAAAAGCTTCAATAAATCTAGGCGCTCCAGTTACGAAGCTGTCAAAATTAGACGGGCGTAGCAAACCTCTTGCAGCCATCTGGGGTAATTGAGTACTCTCGGAGAATTTTAATCTGATGGGTGAGGTAGGGGGGCACACTAATATTCCGTTGCTTATCTGTCCGGAACACGCAGTGGAGACGTCTTGCCTTCCAGAGAATGATGGAGACATTCTTCAGCTGGCAGATTCAAATACTGCTGCCTCACTAAATGCTCTTCCTCAGTTACGAAGGAAGCACGTGATGTTCGTAAAGCCGTAGTTCTCGGTGATAAGTCTTTTATTCTTCAAGAAACAGTGATAATAAATGATCTTTACACGTCTAAAACTGTATTGAAAACAAGTAAGTTATTAACAATAATGAAATTTATAAGACATATACAGGTGATTCAAAAGGTTAGGGCCAAACTGAAGGAGCGTATAGAGGGACTCAGAGAGAACAACTTTCAATGGCCTCGACTGACTCAGGATAACTTCGGAGGACATGGATTCCTATTCGAATGTTGTTCTCTCTGAGTCCCTCTATACGCTCCTTCAGTTTGTCCCTAACCTTTTGAATCACTCTGTATAACATCATTTGAAGCGTTGCACAAGCGTACTTCAGTTGCTTGTATGATGCCCTGCAAGTCCAGATAGCTAAGTGTGTGATGTGGTTTCACGAAATCAAATCAGTGGCGACCGTGCAGAGATGGTTTGAAGGGAGTTTGGGCTGAACCCACATACCAGAGCGTATATTTGCGCTTTGTACAGGCAGTTTACACAGAATAGTTGTCTCTCAAAATGCTGCACTTCAGGGCGCCAGCTTGTTTCTGAAACGACTGTGGACACAATGCGGCAAACGTTAGTGCACATCTCGCGAAAACCGGCATTACGTGTCAGCCCAGAACCCGCTATTCCTCAACTGACGGTGTTGAATATTATCAAGAATCATTTTAAATTGAAGTAAACTAATTGACATGCAAATGTTGTCTAATGGAATGAGACTGACGTTTGTAGAAACACCAGTGGTGCTTACATTTATATCAGATACGTCGCTGTACGCAATCAGAACTCTGGGAGTGCTTTTTCATGCTCTACAAATTTTATTATTTGGCACAACTTACATTTTAGAAACATTTTAATAGTGCGAAGAGCATTTATAATAACTCTGTATAGTTTTCAGTACCGATTTTCCCTGATATAATTTCCTGCTCATAAATGAGTAATTACCCATTACCTTTAAAGAGGATAGTAACTTAAAATTAATTTTGTAATTACCCAGATCGAATTTCCTCAAGGAACTGGCTACCCTGAGACAGACGTTCGTAATTTTCACAATCTGTCCAGTATGACGCTGGAATTATATCGTAATACACAATACAACAGCTTTCTCCGACGTTGCTATCAATTCGCCATTCTTATTCATATAACCACACTCGTATCTTGTCATAGGTCTGTTACTTTGGATGCACGTAATACATACATTCTGGCTATGCCGTGGTCCGCTGACTTGTCTGTTGGCTTTGGAAGATCTGCTAAAAACTAAAGGTCACTATTGATCTCTGTTTGTGGAATCGTAACTTCAGAATGGCATTAGTCTTTCTGTAAAATTAAAGACAAATGTTTATACTGTATCCAAAATTTAGTAACTCAATTGTCCGATCAAAGACACGCCATTTGTATTCTCGTAACCGTATATTTTCTTAATATGGGTGTTTTCATTATAAAGATGAACCTGTAAGTTCGGTTATGTTTTTTCAACTCTAGATGATGCGTAGGTTGAAGAGGGAAAGACCATAAAACGTGGGGACAATGAATTGCCTCTTACTTTGAGTAGCGTTGAGTCTCTTCTGAATTATAACATTGAAGAATGGGTATTTGCTGTAATACAAAAACAGTTATAAGGTACTACACGAGACGTGGATCTGAGCTGACGGATGCAAATAATACATGATGAGACGAGAGAAGTAATACTTAAATTCCAGGGACTCATCGGTTTACAACATATAACATAACGTAAGATGGGAGAACCCGTGTTTATAGAACGTATGAAGGCAGGTAGCTGAAGTTGTTATGAAACAATTATAAATTCACCGGACAAAAAGTAATACAAAGACAAAAGAATATAGATATTTGTAAGGTATTACTTTGTCTAATTAATTAAAATAATATTTTTTTAATATTGCTCCAAGCATTAAATTTGTAAGGTCCAAAAAGAAAGGAAGGTGACCAGATGTTTAGAAAATGGCACTCCTCACAATCGGGTAACCCTATTAGAAAACCAAATATATTTCTAGAAATACGACAGCCACGTAACGTTATTCTCTGCGCCGTGTAACTAGACGTATGTCGTGCGGTGTCATAAAACGCCCGCTTGTCATTCTTATGCAGACCTTAATTTTGACACACATAAGATGTATACGCAATCGCATTGGGGGTTATTAAATGGTCTGTTTAAATATCAAGGCCATTTTAAATTTTCTTCACGATTTGACTTTAATAAGGCGTTGAATCTCGTTTAAAATTTAATACAGAAAATTTGTCCCAAAATTTAGATCGGTCAAAAAGAAAGGAATGAGTGCAACAATGACATATTAGTTAGCGTATTACAATACATTAATTGTTGCTAAACCTTGAAGTTTACGACAATAGAACGTTACTACTATCGTTTGGAATTATTTTTAAGAAGTAGTTGGTATATACCATAGTGTATTAACTTTTATATAACGTCCTTTATGTTATTATTAAATCTTACTAAATTTAAACAAATCTGTAAATCTTTTAAGAAACAAATTGTAGTCCAATAGAAATTGACTGACTTTTCAGAGGTTCTTTCAGCCCCCATCAAAGGGGTGCTTATAATTCCGATCATGAAGGCTTTAAGCACCTCTCATATGTCTGCCATTTCTATAAGACTACACGGCTCAACATCCCAGAAGACAGGCATATTGTACTCGCCATCGTCGGAACCTGAAATGGCACACATTTTTTAATACGTATTTTAAAAGCTGTTAAAATGACGACGGTATCAAATGTTTCAGATTGTATCAAGCAACTCTTAGGTATTGGGGACTTCTACTATCATTAATTCTATGTAGATTAGAATATCTGAAGGCAGCAACGCCATAGGTCTAAATATTTTTACATAATTTTCGTTACTTATTACAGATCGCTGTAAATGTTTTAAGAAATAGTTGTGTATATATGCCGTGTTTACTGTTAACTTTTTATGTGAAGTTATTACTAATTAAACTCGTAGTTACACTGTGGCATCTTTATTACAGATTGCTGTGGACGACCAAGAACTCGGCCGTAAAGCAGGTAAGAAAGACACTTGTTACAAGTACATGTACAGCACCAGTCTAACGTATAACCAAAAGAGGCCTTTCATCCAGTTTAATATACAACACGGATGAATGTTTATTATTTTCATATGGATTCCGTGACTTAGATCACTGAAGTAGTAAATTTACATAAAAAAGGATTCTATAAAATTTATTCGTGGCTTTTTACCATTATGCAAGCCGAATGATTACCATATGGTCGCCCATGCGGGTCCTGTTCGCATATCTTGACATATTAATTAAATGATTTGTGTGATATTTGGACATCATTTAGAATAAGAGTATGCAAGTCGTTATAATGATTTCACCTTTCTTAGAGAAGATAATTAAAATGGAAACCGTGATGAGACAATGATTCATATTCATCATGTTCTGCATTTTTATGCCGACGCGTTGTTCATTTGTCCAACAAATTACTCATCTGCACATTACGTATTTATCGTCATATGTATGACTTTAGCTTATTAATTCAAAATATACATTTTCATAAATATATATATATGTGTACGTTTGAAATCAATATTCATTTTCTATTCAAAAGTTAAATGATAGAGCCGCATACAAATTAGTTCATTAATTTGTGTTCACACATTGCGTTGTGTGGGTCCATTACTTAATGAAATTCATAATTCAGGATTTCATTGCGAAGTCACCATAATTTATATACCGCTCAGAATTGAAAACTCTTTTTAAACATTTAGTTGGTAATGATGGCTTAATTTAGTTTTCAATTTTGCTGCTTTCTTCAGATTAATTATTCCCACAGAGTAATTATTTTGGTTAATTTGTACTATGACAACAGACGAATTTTTTTTTTTTACAACTTACGTCTGAGGTGTCTGTAACATCTTCAGAACTTTAAATAAACATTGCACACAAACACTGTACCGTTATTCAGAACAGCTTCTCTTGCACAATTTTAGAATTAAATTTCGACAGACGTTAAGATTAATTGTATCGTAATTTTCTATTATTTGGCTACTTAATGAGACCGCATTAACTTTCGGAACTCTGAAATATCAAGTAAGACAAGGACGAAATTATAAATGTTGAATTTCGGAATAGGGAAGTGGTCGAACTTACTTCGGGGTACTTGAAGTTCCAAATGTGAGGCAGCTTGAGACTAGCTCCACTAGGGGGCCAGCATATAAGGATTTGTCAGCTTTCACCCGAAGAAGGAAGTAAAACCAACTTCCGAACCGTTGCGGTTTAAAAAACTGTTAGACTATGGACAAAGTCCAAAAGAGAAAATAAGACTTTAACACAATGTATCGCATCATCGTCATAAAGCTTAAAACTTCGTCTGACGAAGTTGTTCAATATGATAAATCCCTTTTCAGAGTTCGTACACGAATATATTATGTTTATTATTCTGCCATTCCTGTAATAATTCGTTTTTAACATAATACGTTTTTTCAAGTCTTTACATGTGAGTTAACTGAATTCTTGTACTAAAACCTTGTTAGCAAAGTTAGCAATTACGTTATGCTTGAACAACGCCCTTTTGTAGCTGCAGAGTAAATCTTCTGGTCTCTCCTTCCTGTCTGCAGGCATCACTCACTCGCTCCGTGGTGCAGGATAATCTTTGAAAAGTCGATTGTATAATCGGATTTTCAAAGAATAGTCCAGTAACTTCATTGAACCCGAAGTTTCATCAACATCTTCACAAAAGCCCGCCACCGGACTCTATCCTGATCCTGCTGCATCCAGTTCGCTCCATCGATTCCTGTCTCCCTAAGGTCCTTCTTAACGTTGTCCTCCCATCGACGCCTAGTCTTCTCAGCGGTCTCCTCCCTTTAGGTCTCCCAACCAGTACCCTGAAACACCCCTCTCCACCCCCATGCGTGCCGCATGTCCTGCCCACTTCATTCTCCTCGATGTAATCACACTGACAGTATCAGGTGAGGAGTACAGGCCGTGAAGCTCATTATCATGCAGTTTTCTCCATGCTCCATGCCCCCCTTTTAAGTCCAAGTTCAAATATCTTCCTCAGCGTTCTGTTCTCAAAAACCCTCAGGCTATGTTCCTCCGTCAAAGCCAGAGACCAAGTTTCCCACCCATTCTCTATTCATCAAGTTGTAATATTATGGCTAGACAATGGCGTAACGATAGTGTAACTAGGAAAGCTGACAACAAATTAGATAAACGGTTGACATACTAGACGCGCAGTCGCCATAACTAGTTTAATTTTGCACAAGTCTATCCTGCTGCTAGTAGGGACTGAGTGGTTGTGAAATTGTGCATTCAATGTTCCTGACATTAGTGTCGCTTAATAAAGCCGCAGGTGCGTTATTATTTGGCTTTCCATAACGTTTATTAAAAGAGGAGAATACGGGGGGGGGGATAAATCTGCAAGATAACTGGAAGTAAAACATAGTAAGACTTACGTGTTTGTTAGGCTGAGTCCTCCCATAAATCGTTCTTCAGATACTAAGGTGAATTTAGAATAGAAGAATTGTCCTGTTAGCCAGGAATACTAAAACTTAACTTTTATTGTAAGCCTTACATAATTTTAACAACCATATACTTTTCCATAATTAAGGGATTTATTCCAATTACACTATAATTAAACAACGCATTTAAAACAAAAGTTTCTGATGACATTAATAAAGTCTTGGCATGTTATATAGGCCTTCTATTTCTTCTCCCTTAACAGTAATTGACATATTAAGCCAGCGTGTTCCTTGTTATGACGATATGCATGTTGTTAGGTTGCGGGAGAATAAATAGAGCGGGGGGGGGGGGGGGGGGGGGGTAACTGCGGTAGTAACGGAGAGCTGACAAGGAATACCCCAACTGCGTGAGGCTTCGACGAGAGCAGTCACCTCGCTATAAAAAATTATAGTTACTAAATATTACACGTGGCCTTAGGTGGTTCTTGTGAACACGACAATCAACCGCCAGGTTTCATAAAAAGCGTCGAATTTCCCGACAAACTGATGGACTGTCAGCTTCTTAAGTAGGACTCGGCCCCATAGACTTAGTTTAAAAGTAGTGTCATCTGGAAGGTTAAGCTTAATTTTGATAGAATGCAAAGTGATACGGAAAACATTTGTATACTATTATGCCTACAAGACATTTTGAATGTAGTTACTATAAACTGTGATAAGATAAATTATTATTTTAATTAAGCAAACAACAGACGCTCGATAAATACGTAAATTGTTCACTTTATTAAGCTGTATTGTTTTTATGTCATGATTCGCTTGATGTGTTGCAGATTCGGATTGTAATTATGACAAATATGCGATCCGTTACTTGTCTTTCCTGTGGATGAGACAAGACAAGCTAATAGTAGCTACTGTAGTTCAATTTTCAGCACCATCGATATACGAATCTGTAAATATGATTAATTAGTTAGACAGCTAGATAAATGCTGAGGTGAAGGAGACGCTTTTCTGGGTTGTTGCGCCGTTGTAGTCTGGTAAAAGTTTACCAACGTTTCAGAGGTCCTTGCTGCCTTTATCATCAGGTCTCTGATGATGGAGGCAGCAAGGACATCTGAAATATCGGTAAACTTCTACCAGATTACACGGGGCGAAAACCCAGAAGACAGCCTTCTTCCTACTCATCGCATTGAGAAAATTAAATATAATAATTATCATTTTAATGTATCGCCTTCAATGACAATTATGGTGCTGATAATGGTGTGCCTTGCTTACTTCCCTATTTTATGTGATGTAATTTTATTGTTAGATAAGGAGATGTAACAAAATGCGTTTAAACAGTTTTAAACCTTGTTTTAATTACAGACCTAATTTACAGTATGTTATATATTTGTTTTATATTTTATAATTCAAATATCAATATATCATAAACCGCGCACATTTCAATAAAAACCTTACGAGCCTCCTGGGGATGATATAGTTTAGACCAAAACATATAGTGGAAATGCGAAAAAGAATAGCACAATAACATAAGCGGATATTAAATACATGAAAGTGTATTACAGCTAATACACAGCTAAATGCCCTCAGCAAGGATTTTGTGGTTAAATATTTTGGTTAGGTTTCTAGTCTACAAAGACCATTGTCACAATGTGCGTATTTAAAAGTTTTTATTATATTTGAATTTTGGCACATCTTTCAGGGCAGAATTTGCTGTCCATTCTTCTTCTTTGATCCCCTGTCTGGAGAATCGATACTTTCGTCGTTCGCTAATGAGTTTTGCTTCCCACATTTTACTTTATCTTGCGTCTGTCTTTGACATTTAATTGTGGATCTTTGTAAGAGTTTCCCGGCTTCTCCTCAGGAAATCTTTTAGAGGGCCGTGCTTCAATTTTCATGTTTTAACATGTTTTATTAAACAATACGTAACCCTTAGTATAAGCTGCAGATGTGTTTTCAGATATCCTTCTCATTATGATGATAGTGCACCACATCTTGTTGAAACTGTAGAGGCGCTACATAGTACTTCATGAAAATTCAGTGCAAGTGTACCTGTTTCTCACGTCACTTCACGTTCTTAAGTTTGCAACACTGGGGATTCAAGAACACGTCTTCGGGATTGTACCTTCATTCGTCATTCGTATGCATGTTCCGGCTTCAGATTCTTGATTGCCACTTCACGACAGTAATCAGTGTCTTCGTTTCACTATTGTTACTTTACTTTGCGGGTCGCATGTTTTGAATTGTAAGTCACTGCCACATGATTGCGTCACATCTACTTAGGATGCTCTATAGCAGTTGGTCAAACTGGCGACCCGCGGGCCGGATCCGGCCCGCGATAGTATTTGTTAATTTCATAAAGTCTTCTCGGGCTATCAGCCGTGTTAGATGGTGATTAATCGCCGACGTTTCGAGAAGACTTTATTAATGAAAGCCGCCGTGAAAGCTTCACATCATATATTTGTTAATTTGTTACTAGTTAGTACAAACCCATTTATTTTCTTTGCTCTCAAGGATTTTAAAAAAAAATGTAATTCTCATCTCGTCTGCTGCTTTACATTTTCTCCACCATGAAAATGTTAAAAGCGAAGCAGAGGAACAGGTTATCTGAGGATGTGTTACGATCAACCCTTCGTTTAGCAACAACAAAAGTAGAAGTTGATATTCCGTCACTGGTAAAAGAACATTCTGCTCAGTGCTTTCACTAAAGCCGTTGACTTTAACAGCATAAGATATACGTTCTACTGGTACAAATTGTTACTGTATCAGATACAAGCTGTTAAAGTAGAGGAGTTCAAATAATTTGTGTAAGTTTTCCAGGTAAAAATTGTGAGAGAGACAAGCTGTTGCAGGAGCAAATTTAAAATAATATACAACTCGGCAATCTGTCGCTGTTGTGTTTTTCTGCATGTACATTTTGAATTTAACGCGATTTTCCGTGGCCAGAAGCTGGCATCTGGCCACTGACGGTGTAATAAAAATCCATAGCCTACGTTGCATGTAATCAGCAGTGCAACACTCACCGGTAGCTCTACTGCACACACATTTATACGAACAGCTAATTGTGACCATTTATTTCCTCATAGCCGTGGATTTATTAATCAACGTTATGTCTGACGGAAATACTATTATATTTCAATTGCATTATGAATGTATATTGTTAATTTATTGTTTTATTTTGCCGGTTCCAGCAGTGGTTCTGACAGAGAATTGAAGCGTAATTCAGTATATGCCAGTTGTGTTATTTTTTAATATTTAACTTACGTATGTTTTCAAATAAGATATCAGTAATTCTTATAAAACTGTTATAACCTGATTGCCCTGTGTATTTAACTTGATACTAGCAAAACTTCTCTGTACAGTTGTTACCACTTCTTTTTTGAAAGGGGCACTACGTTCGAAGGTCTGATGTCCTGACTAAAGTTTTTTGTTACTTTCTTTACTAGTTTCAGGCAGTGACGTCAGAGACGCCACATCAAATTAATTCCATAATAATTCCAATTGATTCATCACAAATTGCATTACCATTCTGATCTGCATAATCAGTGCACTTGAACAAGCGTCGTTTAAGTGATGATACAGAAATCCGAGTTTGTAATCAGTTCATTTAATGATGAAGCTATGAGAAATGATGTATTATAAGCATAGTTTCTATGATACAAAGGCACCAGCCATTGCCAGTTTTAACTATGTCCTATTTTATCCAAGAATACAAATAAGCTTTGCTGTCGAAGCTGTTCACATTACGTACAGCAGGAAGCTCTGCCGACGAGAAAACCCGAAGCACGTGCCTGACTACATGTACGATGATGAATAGGGCGAGACGGTGTATTTTACGTCACCTTCAGCACAGGACTCGGTATTCCTGTCCCGCAAATTGAGGGGGTAGAACGAGGATCTTCCCTCATTCAAGACGACACACCGCACAGCCTGGATTTACTGTGGCATGAAGAATAAGAACCTAGGTTGTTTGTCGGTGATTCAGGACGTTATTATAACGGCAACGGACAACTTGTCTCTATCTGTTCGCACATGCTTCTTTATTCTTGGGATTACCACAGGTTAGAAATGAATAATTTGTTCCCATTCTCTGAATAATCTGCTTTATACTCTGCATCCTTCATTACTATAATTCTGCGACTGTAAGTTCAGTAAAAGGCTTCGATTCTATTCGTAGTCCATTTAACGACGATTTGTAAAAATGAAGGGAGATAAAGGAAGTCGGAGAAGGAGAGGAAAACAAATAAAGACAAAAGGCGGAACAGAAAGAAAAATAGGAATGAGACAGGGAAGAAATAATAAAAGAATGAAGAAAGCGGGAATAAGGAAAACTAAATTACAGAGATTGTTCTAGGCTAATTCCTAGACATTATCCTAACATTCGATTAATGCATTTCCTTGGTCCCTCTGCCACACGCTGGGATAGTATCTTAAAAAAAGACTACGGCTGATTACTTCCGTGGTCTTTATAATTTATTATCATCTTGTAATTCAGTGACTGACAGCATCGTTAAATAAACCACAAATTAAATACATAACATTTATCTAGAATGACTGGAGAAAATATCGAAGCCTACATCTCTCGAAGGCACAGCTCAACCCTGGGCTGCTAGTAAGGAACCCGGAGATTAGCCCTGGCATCGTTTATTGAGCGTTGAGTCTGCAAGTAGACATAAACACACTGGGTGCAGCCAAATGAGTGTGTATGTTTGTGTAAGAAAGCAAAACTCCTTCCAATAAACATTGCTGCGTTAGAACTAGGAACGAAGAATGTAAGGTCCTTCTTTAGCAAGAGAATTGTGTACAACTTAATGTAACTAAACGTAATGTCTGTGCTTTTATTTCTATACACACACATTATTGATTCTCTATGTTATAATCGTAGGCTGTATTGACGTTTTTCGAGTAAATACTCGCGAGCTACTTTGTCGAAGGATTGAATAAGATAAGCGTTCATGTTGAATTATTCACGAAAATAAAGTGGCGCTTAACATGAACCAAGGGCAAGAAAGCTTGTACATAATACTTCCCATATAACGTAAGTGCTGTATGTCACGTTTCATCCACAGTCTGTCGAATTATTCGAAAATATACATAAACTTCATTCTCTCAAAATAAATATGTGAATAAATAAAACTTATATATGACAGTAATAGCAGAAAGCGCTTTGAACTGAGGTTCATCATAGTCTGTCAAATGACTCATAAAATGGACGAAGCACAATGCAGGACCTTAGGTAAAGTGGTTTTAAGATGTATAAAACTAAGTCAAAATCAACGTAGGTGAATTCACTTTAATGCACGTTTATCACCATGCATTCGCTAAATAGATAATTTGACTGCGTTGTATTGCGTTCTGAAGTTACGTAGCGTCAAAAATGGATTGTCTGATAGTCATAAATGAGAAGAAGGAAGTATTTATTTTCATATTTATTACAGACTATACTATTTATACACATGATGATATTCTAAGCCTGAAGCACAAAATAAAGCTAAAAGATCATGGATGGTAAATGATTTGGTATACAATTCCTTGCTTCAGGTATGGAATGTAGTTTAATTAAAATATCTATGGTAGCATAAGATGCGTCCGCCTTTGTCTGACGAAACGTTTCGTGCAGTACCACTCCAGTATTTTTATCAGCTAGTAAATCTGAACATAGCTGCTAACTTTTCTCACTAACATTTCGTTCTGTTACCCTGAAAATTTCGGGATATCTTCAAATAATGTACATTTTCTTTAATATTTGCGTTTTTATCACCGTGTTTAACCTAACCAGCTGAAACATCTACCTGAAATAAACTAAATCTTTTTCCTCCAATTTTTCAAGTTCCTCTTCCTCGTGTGACTTTACCTTTCTAGCTGCCATACTTCTCTCACCCTTCAGTTTGGTTCTTTTTATTCCTTTTCTAATTCCACTTGTTGCCAATTCCTTTCGTTGCCCTGAACGACGTATTGTCCAGAAGCGCTTACAAATGTTTTTTTATGTTATATTGATACTGTACACAGTCACACGAGTAGATGGTATTGTATGACATTGCAAATACTGTCTTGGCGTTCGATATAAATCGGACAAAATTATTTTCTAAGAACGTTTGGTAGACTACGCTTATTTTTAAAATAGTGTTAACATTTGTTTTCACAGTTTATATAAACAACACACTTGCTTTGGAAATAATTTAGATTTCTGAATATATCTTGGTAGTGGTGAGGAAAGGGCTACAAAATGTAGAGTATCATGAGAAAGAATGGCATTTTAATGCTAACACAATTTTCCCAGACACTTTACTTCAGGGATATTTACGTAATCTGAAGGAAAAAGATAAGCTGCTTGCTAGGCGTCTGAATTTTGACTTGTAACACTATTGCGTGCAATTTGTGCTAATGTCGCCGTAGACACTAAGACACTAAGTTCAGCCAGTAAGAGGGTTTTTCCAACATTGAAATGCATAAACACTAATAATCATTTGTACATGTTTTGTGTATCTGTCTCTTTCTGTCGGTCAGTCTTTCAACCTGCATATGTCATCTTGCAAGTAATTTAGCGGCTTTTGTCGAAATCTTGTAAGCAATATCTTCATTGACGTTTGTCGCACGAATTACATTTTAACCCGTATAGGCCCTATATTGCTCTTATTTTACGTGAACATCATCCCATTTAAAAAAAATAAATTCGCTGTTTTATAGTGTTTGATTTGACGACAGTATAGTTTAATCTTTAAAAGTTTCTGACTCGACTTATGAAGCGATTAACAGACATTTTGTAGTAATGGTGGCGACTAAGTGCCTGCTTATCTGTCCTGACATTTTGTAAGAATGATCTGTGCCATCGAATCTATTTGTGTTATACAAGCCCCCACAACAAACCGAAGGGGACTCTTACTTGAAAACGTCAAACATCAGTTTGTATTTCGTACTACAGCAGATGCTCAAACTGGAGACTTTCTTAAGTTATACATGCGAGCTTTTTTCTGTCCGCTTACGCCTTATTCCACACCTACATTTCCCAATGTGATGTTGCTCATTTCAGTGTTTCTACAAAGGCTGTATACAAGCAAACCACCAACTGGCTCTTAGTTGGTTAATGTACAGCATACATTGCGTTAGCGCCATATTTCCATACCATATGCGCGAAACAAGACCAGCACAAGAGACTTTAAAAGGTTTTGCTGTATAACAATAATTCGAAGCCAGGGGCCATCCAGCTTGTAAACTGCGCTTGCTTTTATGGTAGAAACGTATTTCTCGAATTATAAAAGCTACGCTGACAGAAATAAGGGAAAGGGAAGGGGTATTTCAGTTTTTTACGCTCTTGCCTCTTAGTAGACATAAGAATAGAAAATAATCTATACACAAGGATATTTTACTGGGCTTAATATCCGTATATCAAAATGTAATCTCATAAGATTACTTTAATAATAAAAGCCAAAATGCTTACTTCTACTCGAGATTAAAGAACGGTATGCTCGTTTCTCGCGTCAGAGAGTGTAGAAGCAGAAAACAAAATGGCAACGCAATTCATTAATTTCAAAGTAGAGGGAGCTGAATGCAACATTTCTGTGGAGCAAGGCTTTCTTCTGAGAATTATTGTCACTGTTTGTTTCATGCGCCTGTACTATAGTGTCTAATATTTCTCATATAAACACACACACAGAACATAATGAATACGTCTGTTCAAGAAGGCCTTGGAGAAATTACAGAAATAGTTCGGTGAGATGGCTTTTATGATAAATATGGGATACAGCGAGAATTATACCACCAGTACCACCGCCTTCTACTGTGTCAGGGTGAAGTGGAATTTTAATAGCTACCTGTAAGTACACTAACGTAAATCACAGCACAATAGGCGTCTAGTTGCAGGTACAGTCGTAATGGAGGAAAGAAAGTTTGAGTTACATGTACATTTTACAACAGTGAATAGAATATGTTCAAGCCAAATGCATAAACACTAATAATCATTTGTACATGTTTTGTGTATCTGTCTCTTTCTGTCGGTCAGTCTTTCAACCTGCATATGTCATCTTGCAAGTAATTTAGCGGCTTTTGTCGAAATCTTGTAAGCAATATCTTCATTGACGTTTGTCGCACGAATTACATTTTAACCCGTATAGGCCCTATATTGCTCTTATTTTACGTGAACATCATCCCATTTAAAAAAAATAAATTCGCTGTTTTATAGTGTTTGATTTGACGACAGTATAGTTTAATCTTTAAAAGTTTCTGACTCGACTTATGAAGCGATTAACAGACATTTTGTAGTAATGGTGGCGACTAAGTGCCTGCTTATCTGTCCTGACATTTTGTAAGAATGATCTGTGCCATCGAATCTATTTGTGTTATACAAGCCCCCACAACAAACCGAAGGGGACTCTTACTTGAAAACGTCAAACATCAGTTTGTATTTCGTACTACAGCAGATGCTCAAACTGGAGACTTTCTTAAGTTATACATGCGAGCTTTTTTCTGTCCGCTTACGCCTTATTCCACACCTACATTTCCCAATGTGATGTTGCTCATTTCAGTGTTTCTACAAAGGCTGTATACAAGCAAACCACCAACTGGCTCTTAGTTGGTTAATGTACAGCATACATTGCGTTAGCGCCATATTTCCATACCATATGCGCGAAACAAGACCAGCACAAGAGACTTTAAAAGGTTTTGCTGTATAACAATAATTCGAAGCCAGGGGCCATCCAGCTTGTAAACTGCGCTTGCTTTTATGGTAGAAACGTATTTCTCGAATTATAAAAGCTACGCTGACAGAAATAAGGGAAAGGGAAGGGGTATTTCAGTTTTTTACGCTCTTGCCTCTTAGTAGACATAAGAATAGAAAATAATCTATACACAAGGATATTTTACTGGGCTTAATATCCGTATATCAAAATGTAATCTCATAAGATTACTTTAATAATAAAAGCCAAAATGCTTACTTCTACTCGAGATTAAAGAACGGTATGCTCGTTTCTCGCGTCAGAGAGTGTAGAAGCAGAAAACAAAATGGCAACGCAATTCATTAATTTCAAAGTAGAGGGAGCTGAATGCAACATTTCTGTGGAGCAAGGCTTTCTTCTGAGAATTATTGTCACTGTTTGTTTCATGCGCCTGTACTATAGTGTCTAATATTTCTCATATAAACACACACACAGAACATAATGAATACGTCTGTTCAAGAAGGCCTTGGAGAAATTACAGAAATAGTTCGGTGAGATGGCTTTTATGATAAATATGGGATACAGCGAGAATTATACCACCAGTACCACCGCCTTCTACTGTGTCAGGGTGAAGTGGAATTTTAATAGCTACCTGTAAGTACACTAACGTAAATCACAGCACAATAGGCGTCTAGTTGCAGGTACAGTCGTAATGGAGGAAAGAAAGTTTGAGTTACATGTACATTTTACAACAGTGAATAGAATATGTTCAAGCCCTATGATGATTTCTGTCTTCTGGGTTGTTGCGCCGTGTAGTATGGAAGATGTTTACCAACGTTTCAGAGGTCATACTACCTGTGATGAATCGTCCTGATGACGGAGGCAGTATGACGTCCGAAACGTTGGTAAACATCTACCATACTACACGGCGCAACAACCCAGAAGACAGAAATCTTCGTACTCACCGCTGTGAAAACCTCAAATCATACAAGCCCTATGATGTTTTGCGTCTCCTACTAACTTGAGTTACAACATAAAGACATAATAATATTAGACAGAAACACGTCTGATTTATCCAGACATGGTTATAAGAGGCGGGTTAACAGAAACCCTACTCAAAGCCACTCAAGTCGGGAAGACTCAACATTTTCGTTTAGAGAGTAAACAATTGTGGTGTGTGTAGGTATTCATCTTCTGTTCTGATTCCATTTTAGAGTATGTCCAGGGGAATACTTTGAGCCAATCATACTAGCTATTTATTTTATGAGCAAACCAGGGCTGTGGAGTCGGTACTAAAATCTTGGTATCTGTTTATTAGGAGTCCTACCGAATGTCTATAGATGAAGCCAAAGAAAAGTTGGGACCTGCAGTGCTTGAAGAACGGGTCGTTCCCAGTATCCAAGTATTTAAATATATGTCTAATGGTTATTGCAGAAATCTGTTGATTTATAGACAGATTGTATTCTTAAGGTACTGGAGCCAAAGTTACAAGGCATCCCACACCATGTGGCTCAACGCGTCGTTGAATCTCCCCAAGCGTGAGGCCGCCGGCGGCTAACACGGTATAGAAATTGTCCTTAAGATTTCATATCGAGGTCGATATCGGAGTCGGTACATTTTTACCGACTCCGACTCCACCTAAAATTTCTTCCGACTCCGACTCCACAGCCCTGGAGCAAACGAAAGTTTCATCTCTCTCACGATGACATTCCGATAAATCTACTTGTCTGACTGTATACCTCAAAATTCTATGCAATATTTTATACCATTATCAGTTTTGATTTAAATCAGCGGCATGGTAATAACATTTTGTAAATGTAGTATATACAAAGGCATGTAGAATATTAACAAATGGTCTAAAATAAAAAATATAAATTCTAGATTTTAAAGGGGCGACGTGAGCAATTGATGGTAGGCTAATACACAATCAGAAACTTAATGGTGATATTTCAGGTTCATACGGAGACAAATGTGAAGATAACTGTTTTCTGTGTCGTTGCACCATATACTATGGTATAA
Organism: Zootermopsis nevadensis; assembly: GCF_000696155.1. The sequence continues at coordinate 574,069 of NW_019059700.1, read as the reverse complement.
GTTTACCGGCGTTTCAGAGGTCCGTCTTACCGCCAACATCAAAGAGACTAGTGGAAAGTCTGCAAACTTCTACTAGATTACATGGCGCGACGACCCAGAAGACAGCCACCTTTATACTCGCCATTTTTAAAATACCCAACTAAACCAGCGTCATTAAATTAATTAAGATGAATGGAACATATAGGCTATTTAACTATTTAAGTGGCTGTGTTATATTTCAGTATTCTGGTGACGGTATGTGAAATGCTTCCCTCTTGTTATTGAAATAATGAGGAAATCATAAGACATTTCTGTCACGCTAGCTAGTCTGGAGCGAGATTCTAACCCAAGACCATTCGAATAGGAAGCAGTAGTGCGACAATTGGACGTTCAGAGAAGTGCACGTTTGAGGGATAACTGATCGTCATAAAGACTCGTTTACAGGTGACAGCAGGATGAACACCGGACCGAAATTCAACCTTTGTATGCCCGTAACGTAAGCGATATCCGTAACCACTGCGCTAATCTGCTTGGAGCAGAAGCTGTTTTGGTAAGATTTTGAGAGACGACAGTGCGGACTGACCGAAGTAATGGGTGCTGTTGGAGACTGGCTAAGAAAGTCTGTTCTAACGAATGAAAACCGTATCACACTCGGTCGCAACGCAACTCAATACAAACACAATTAGAGCTGACTGTCAGCCGCCACAAGGGCTTTCATTACGGCAGTCTGTCTGCATGTGCTTCTGAGACGAGTGTAATAACTTCCTACCTTGGTTCTTGCAATTTCTCGCAGGATTTCTTATCTCCTATGCGTGTAAACCGTTATCGTCTGCGTATAAATGAAAGTTTCTGCATTGTACGGGTTGAATCTTTCGTAAAATGTCTTGGTGGACATTAATATAGCTATTTTGTGTTAAAATAATATACTGCTAAATTATACATAACTGAAATGGGAGTCCATCAAAGCCAATTGGTTTTCTTAGTTTTTTTCGGATATAATGCAGACGAAGTAAATGATCTGATTAGGGAATACATTAACTAGGAACTTTGTAATTGACTCGAATACAGGTCAACTAGTATTGTTAGGATATTAAATTATGGGAGGCTACAATGGGCTGGGCATGAGGTTTGATTGGGTGAGAGGGGTACTAGATACACGTACATTAATTTGGTGTAAATCTCTTGGAAGACATCCACTTGGAAGACCAAGAATGAAACAATAAAAATGAGATTGGTCTGACGGAGATAAGTTAACTGACTTTTAATGTAATTTATTGACACATATTGAACCTGTGGGTTCTGATACTAGGGTATTAGGCTTTTTTGCGAATATACTCAAAAACGTAAACATTCGTACGCCTCTGACCTCCAAGTTAAAGGTGTGGAATTGTCCTTACACTCCCATTTACTTTTAGTGACATCTGGGATCAATAGTCTGCAATATAACCTTTTATTTAAACTTTCATTTCAGCAATTTTTAGTATATGAAACTAGTTAAAACAGTTCTTCACTTTTGGCAATGTTGAGAGATCACGGATATTACATTTCCTGCCTTTAGACTGGAGAACAACCGATGTTAATCGATGTTACAAAGCTGGTAAACATTACGTTTAATCCCCGAGTAAGGAAACGAATTTTGCATCAATCATGTTTTGTAGCAGGGTTAAAGCGAGCGTTACGTGATTGCTCTGACACAATCTTATTCCGTGCATCAGTAAACTTCTGCCGATTCGTGAACCGGTAAAACAGCAGCGCGTTTTCCGAGGTCGTAGATCTTTCTCATAGTGCATGCTAAAAAAACTGTAGTGTACAAATGAAAGTATGACTATCACGTATTGGTCTAAACACATAGTTAAGTTTATATTAATGGACAAGAAAAGTTATAGCCACCCACATACAAAATTTATAAATTGAAAACTATTCACGAGGTAATTTAAACTGGTGGTCATACTCGTCGACGTAAAATCTAGGTTACGAGAAGTAAGAGAAAGGAAGCACAAGCTTCGCTACAATTTAAGACGCGTTTGCAAGATTTGCCTTATGCAGGATAACATTAAAACTTTAGCAATATAAAATAGAAACGACCTCAGAATAAGGGCGCTCATCTACTCGAAATTACAATTAAATGTGGATTAGATGTACGACTTTTGACTTCTGAAGACAGACTGTCATCAATGGAGTTTGTTAGTTTTGCAAATCGTGGTAATATCAGGCTACAGAAACACCTTACAGGTCTTTATGCCTGTTGATATTAAAAAGGTTTCCTCGCAGTGGCTTAAGTCTCGTTCTGGCGTGTGAGTTATACACAAAATAAACACTGGTCTTATAAATATAAGGCCTCCTTCATCTTCAAAACGTTCAATATAAATTCCGTATTCCAACGCAACATAAGGTACGCGAATAAAATAATGTTAATGTTACTGTAATCTTCTTCAATTTTGCTGAGAAATAAGATATTATCAAATGCTAATATATTGAAATTATGCACATGGCGCTGGAGGTGAGGGGTGTTAGTTTCAAGAAATCTTTACTGCTTGTCCCTATAGATTTTAACACATGTAGAATTTAAAGTTTTCTTCTCGGTGGTTGAAACAAGTTAGGACCAATTAAATTGCTATTCACAGGGATAGGCAATATTAAATGCGAATCTGATTTTCGTACTGAAACATTATGAGAAGCAATGCCCATCGTATGCGCTTGTAAGTTCTTGGAAGTAAGCGTACTGCAGAGTTACGATTTGTGAATTTAGTGCTACCAAGGGCGTCGTGTCAGTTCGTTGGGTGTTTGTAATGGGACACCGGGAGAGGATATGGAAATGAGGAAAGAATTCAGGCAGATATATTAATCGCTGTGAACGTCAGGGGCACATCATAAAACGCCTGTTAGAATATTACAATCTTTTAACTGCAGAGTTACACTCTAGTGTCATAAGAATTATGTTAAATAAATTCCAACACTTAAATAAACTTATAAGACTTTAACATGCTGTTTTATGAATTCTGTAAGCAAAGCCTCAGTAGTGTTTTTATTAATTAAACATGACAGGATATTATTTATAAACCGTGTGAAATACAACTAATCTTGTAGGTTCACAGAAATATTTTTTTATGTTTAATTTGGCAAATAATATGAACTGACTATTGATTGTTTGTCTGTTCGTCTGTTTGCATGGAAAAACATTCCAGTTTTGGTTAAAGTCGGACAAGAATAAGACATTTTACATGAACTACATTCGTTTCTGAGAGAATTTGGAGCGTAACTAACTAAACATTTGTCGAAGCTAAACTTTTTACTAATAGAATGTGTGTAGAATTTCAGGACTCGTTCCATACTCATTCAGATTTACAAAACACTTACGGTTTTTAAGATAATGAATGAAAAGCTATTTTTATGCTGTGTTGTCTCATAGCACGATATCCTTTGGACTGATTTTATGAAGTGTTATATTCGAGGTCCTTTCTCGTCTGCTATGCCTGTTCTAACAGAATATAAAATATTTTTTTCATTTACGGATTAAAAATCTAGAGGCAGTAGCCTATGGAAGCGAACTCTTCATCATTCTTTCCCTGTAATTATGTGGGACTACAGTTCTTGACTTGTTAAAGTAGAAACAACAACGTTTGCAGGAATTTTTGTGTTAATGCAGACAATAATATTGTTAAAGACGGCCGTCTTCTGGGATGTTGCACCGTGTAGTCTGCTTGATACTGACCGACTTTTTAGAGGAACTTGCTGCTTCCATCATCAGAGTAATCACTCATAAACCTGACGATAGAAGCAATAAGCGCCTCTTAAACTTTGAGTAATATACCAGACGACACGTTTCAATATCTGAGAAGACATCAGTATTCATATTCGTTACTTGCCGTAAGAATCTGATATCTTATAATTGAATTGTGGAATTTGAGGTTTATACGACGCTATAAACCAGAAGACAACCGTCTTATAATTAAACAGTTACTGAGTCCATAGCCCTCGAGAGGAGTAGAGCATTTTTTCTTCAAGTCCATAATGTTACCTTTTATTTTGCATAGGTGTGAAACTTTATCTGTTATATTAAGGGGAGAGCACAGATTGAAGGTGTTTGAGAACAGGATGTTAGAAGAATATTTGGACCCAACATCGATGAATTGACAAGTGGTTGGAGAAAATTGGATAAAGAGCGTCATATGTGCACTTATCACCGGCTATTTTTAGGGTGATCAAATCAAGGGAGATGATATTGGCGTAGCCTGTATAGATTAGAAATGCGTACAAAATTTTGGTTGGAAAGCCTGACAGGAAGAGACCACTTTGAAGACCTGGGTGTTAACGGGAA
>NW_019059700.1:549011-568778 GCF_000696155.1 Zootermopsis nevadensis | reverse complement strand
TGGTAACACTGAAGCTGAAAGTCCTAGAAGCTGTATGAGAAGAAGTCACAAAAGAATAGAAAAGGAAAGCTTTATACTGCCTTTGCAGTTGCGTTCTCTTGAACTGGGACATTGAGCGTGCTGCAAACCAACAAAGCAGCCTTCCTTACCACCTGCTTGTTATAGACTACGTGCTAGAGCGAGTGAGAAGACGATTCACAGCTTATCCACTGTCTCGTGTAAGAGAGTGTTTTCTTTCTGTATTGCAGAAACCGAATCTCAGCTTCGGATTCAGCTCTGGTAAGATGAAATAGTGGAGGTCATTTATCTTCCTTTTTTTATATAAACTCGTAGGTTTTGAAGAATTCATCTTTATTTTCTTATCTGTAAGTCCGAAGATGGTGTTATATTTTTGTATTTTGACAGTTTAATGATCTTGGTTTCGCGATACGGCACCAGAAGGAGTATTTTTTAAGTATGTCTGTGAAGTATGTTACACCATTAATTGCCAATTTTACCCAGCGTAACATAAGAGGAATTAAATGTCAGATTAGAAGACATCAAAGAGTTAGATTGTAAATGAAACACTGGACAAATACAGAAAGTGGATAACCATTACTAATAGAATGGACTATAACGCAGTTAACAAAATTGTATCGATCATTCCAAACCAGAGGGTTATAGGTTATAGGCATATACGTAGAAAGATGGTTGGTAAGTTACTACTCACTTAAACCTTATCCGTTTAAAAGTGAATAAAAAGAATGTGGTTATTTCACCTACAGTGTCTAACAGAAACATTATTTCAGATTACCCATTTTCTAACCATGCGTGTATGCATTGGGTCAGTCTTTTAACCTTTTGACTGCAACAGAATTGCATCATTATTAATCTGACGTTAGAAAAGTTCTTGTACAATTACTATACTTTGGACGAGGCATGAATTTCTCGCTGAAATAAACAGTGTAGGTCTAAAATGTAAAGTGGTTGACATTATAAAGCAAGTACGCACATAAATGGCTCCCATCTTATAAGTGTGGTTTCCTTTGCCAGAACTGCCATATCGTTAGAGTTTGGTAATTACAGACGTCTTCCTTAAAGACGATTATAATTCACAGCACACGATAAATTTTATGCATTGAAGATCATGCAAATTGAATTCTGCATTTTAACAGAGACTATCATATGCATACTGATTACAAATTACAGCAGTTAATAATACAGTAGCATTCACCAGTTATAGATGGCAGAAGAATCACTTGTTGAACTCAGACTAATATAAAACTTGTTTACAAGGGCCACCAACACGTCTTTCTCATGGACAACAATTGAGGTTTTTTCTGTTAAGTTCTCGTCTTTAATTCTTTCATGTTATTTTGTTTATATTCTATTTAAATTCCTACTTTTCCTTATAATATTTACATGTACGTATGTGTGTGCGTAGAAATCCTGTCACCATTTATCTCATCCGAATAAATTACTTCTTCTGACCTACGTTCTAAATGTAATTGATTCTAAGGTCCAGAGACCTTCTTCAGAAGCTAATATCGCTTAGCTAATCAAGTAGTTTCCCACATTTTGTTTAACCAACAGGTTAATTATTTTGATCATATGAGTTCACCACTGGTTCCTCTTCTGAGTCAAATGGATCCAATCCACAATCTGTTATTTTATTTTGTACCATTCATTTATTTCATTATACACCCGTTTATGCAGATGCCTCTCAGGCGATATCTTAGTCTTCTTCTGTCTCGAATTCAGCAATTCCATCCAAACCGGCGTATTTCTTTTTTCTCCGATGCGTGTTTTCATCATAAGTCTACTTATAATCGAAACGTTTTAAGAAAGAGGGCATCACGAGTTTTTCCCACAATGTTTTATGACGTCGAATAACGAAACAGAACGTTACTTTCCCACAATAGCCTCTTTATATTCACAGTATCATACCTTAGAGAAGTTAATATTTTAAGATGAAGCCCTTAACATATATTTTGAAGAAATTACTCAATATGTTTGTAATTTAAAACATTACCAGTGTTTGCTGATTTTTTTGTCCTTTGCCTAAGAAATATGTGATTTTCGTTTATGATGTACTCCAAAGAGTACAATATTTCCAGACTTGTTTAAAATAGCTATAGTACGTGTCAGTGATAGAAGAAACATCAGGTTATATCCAGCCGCTGTTAAAAGACTACAACAGGTCTCGGTGACATTTTCCCTTTAAACAGTGAACATTTTCGATAAAAGTTACAGCTGACTACGAGGAATGAATGAGTCTGACTCAGCTTCGTAGATGATACTGTTATCTCTAACAGATTTTACAGTTCAGTAAGTACGTACAATAAATTTATATCTCCTCCTTTTTAGCTCCTAATTTTAGGAAAATAAAAGTACCTGACACACATTCCATGTTTATTTATGAGGCAAAACAGAATTCATTTTATTCCTCTGTTCTTTTGGATGTGGATAAAAATCGATTCGCGGAATCACCCTTACATACTTCTTCCTACTGACATAAAAAATTCAATATCAGAGCTCCCACCGACGAACAGAAAGAGGATTTAAAATGTCATACATTAAGCTGAAACGAAGACGAAACTGAATTTATACTGCTGTCGTGAAGAATATAACCCATGATTTTTGGACTACACCGGATATCTCTCCTTTATCAGCGTCCCTTTAGTTGCCCTTTCTTCACTTTGGAACTTTTCATCCAACAATAGAAATCTATAGGTTCACTTTAATTCTTCTTATAATCTTTCATGGTGGAAAAATTGTGTCTGAAATAAGGAAATATTCTTTATTTTAAATCGTGTTGCACTGTCTTACCGTAAGTGCTGAACACTAACAAAACTTCACATAATCGAACCCGGAATCTCCCGAATTTAAATAAAAAATGTTGACCACTCGACAACGACTTTCGGCCCACCTAAATAGATTTTGGCAGTAAGTGAAATATCGTCTGAATGACTGCCGTAGTTCAGTTGAAAGCTTATTGAACAATGGCGAAAATTAGTCTTATGATAGAATCACATTGTTCAGTCACATAAATCTCTCAGTGTTATATTGAATTATTTAAAATTCCAGGTAATTCATTTGATGTGCAAGTGATACGAATTTTAGTTGCATCTGTACACCTTTTTGTCATTCCAAAGATTCCGTGTTGTTGTTAATTTCTTCCTGAGTCCAAGACCAATTCAACCTTTAGCAGGTTTAGGAAATTTGGACTAGCGGTCTAGCACATGTTTTCTGAGATGCGTCCAATGAAATACCTTTCTCTACAGGACAAAGAAAATCGAAGCTTGGAAATTTAATATTGATGTCTAAAAGAAATGCAAGTCGACATAGCTCACATACCATAGCTATTACTGTGGAAAGGAATCTATGATACGTGAAGCGAGTTCCTTCAATTTGTTGGCTACTCAGATGAAAATGTATTAAAAAGTCAAATACTCTTTCGTTAGATAGCATTATAACTGAATATCAAATTTGATTGAGGGGCATGTGTATTTAACGACGTTCATGGTTTTCTTCGTTTACGTTTCGTTAAAAGTGTTTCCGTTGATGTCCACGTGATGTGAGCTACGTTTGAATTTTAAGGAAGGTTTCTTTGAAAGAAAGTCTTGTAAGTATTTAATGCTACCCACTTATCTCACATGCTTGTCAGAAAAAATGACAGCATTCTGGCACACTGCGTAGTGTAGTCTTGTAGAATTTGACCGAGGTTTCGGAGGTCAACGTCTACGAGCCTAGTGTCTCCATTATTATCGTCCTGATGATGGAGCAGTATTCCAGACGGCTGTCATCCTCATATTTTCCGCTGTGATAACCTAAATTCTCACTATATAAACCCTAATTTGTTATAATAGTTGACGGAAATGAAGTAAGCCTGAACAGTCAACATCGCATAATTAATACACTTCCCATAAGTCTTCATACTAAGAGTGTAAGCACAGGAATAATAACCTTTATAAATTCATTGGCCTATATTTGTATAATCTAATGGCTAGTGTATACTTAAAATTTTTAAGTTTGTAAAATATAGCCTCTAATGTTCTCACCTTTACTATAGTGATACTTTTAACATCTGACGTACTTGTTATCTGTAAAAATATTTGTACGTCCTGCATCAATGCCATGTTTTCCATTAATTTTGTTGTGATTGTTACAAAACTGAAAATTGCGTAATATGTATGACGATCGCGATGCTACTTTTGCGATAGATGCATGCATATTAAATATTCTGTTTACAAGTAAATAACATGTAAATACCATAAATTGAGTCGCGAAATTGTTTCACCCAATGAGGAAGTTCGGCCTACCGCCATGTAATTGTCCTTGTTGACAGGAAATTGAAATTATATAGGAATCAAGGACTACTTTTTCAGTGCCACAATGAAGGACGTGAAATTAACATAGTTGCTTGTGTAATGAAGTAATTTATTGGGTATACTTGTACAATACAGGTATCACAAAATGTACCTCTGAGAGTTGGTAATTTCGATCATAGTCGTGACGCAAGGAGATTAACATGTTTAGTAGTTGTTATATTCGAAGTTACCTGACAATAGACAAGTCGAATAGGTCCTTTCTGCCTCCATCTTCAGGGCGATGAATACTGATGATGGAGGCAGTAAGGACGTCTGAAGCGTTGGTAAGCTTCTACCAGACACGGCGGTGTAACCCAGAAGACAGCCATGTTCGTATTCACCGCGGCGAGAACCTCAAATACAAATAGTTACGATGTTTCAACAGTTACTTTTGTGGATGACTTATTTAAATGAAGTTGAATACGTCTTGAGATACTAATAGTCGCTCGTCTAGTAAAGAAACTCCCCGTCTTTTATGTAACCCCGAGGTCTATTACCTTGATCACAAGAGCTCGCCACTGGCTCCTATCTTGAGCCAGATGAATCCAGTCCACTCTCACCATGTTTCTCAAAGATTTATTTTAATAACTACCCTTCAGTTTTCCGACCAAAATATTGTATTTCTCGTTTCTCTCATGCATACTACATTTCTCGCTCATCTCATATTCCTTGATTGGTTTATCCTAAAAATATTTTGTGACGTGTATAAATTACGAAGCTCCTCATGCCCTTTTATTTGTCTTCGTGAACATTGTTTATACATGGAAGCATTTATTCTCATTATTAATCAAATTATATGAAATAATATTCTGAGCCTAATTTTCTGCGTACTTTAATAACATCCAAAACGGACTGTTCTAGTTCTTATTCGTTTTCAATTCGCTGTAGAGGCGCTATAGTCTCTTCCAACTCTATACGTTCTCATTTCGGTTTCTGAGAGCTGAATTGGTCTCGTCCTCCATTCGGTTTGTGCACTGCATATGCCAAACAGCTAGACCAGGGATGGGGAACCTTTCCATGTTAGAAGGCCGCATTAATTTAGCTGTAATCAAATAAGGCCGCATTCAAGAAACTACAATTAAATATACTTAAAAATGTACATTATTTTGTAAAAATCTAACTACTATGTACTTACTAATTTTAAAAAAATGAAAACTATTTGTTAATTTTAAATTTAACTAATCTTTTAATGACTTTGTTGTATCTGCTTTTTGTTGCAAAGAATTTGAATGTTTGGTTGCAGCATGGAGGTCCACAGTTTCAGTTGATCCTCTAGATGGGTATCCGTCATTTGTGACCTTTAGGGCGTCTTGAAAAATGTATTAATAAAAATAAAAGGATTTGTTCTGTAAAATTTGGATTCAGTCAAAAGGCCGCACTTAAGGACATAGAAGGCCGCATGTGGCCATAAGGCCGCAGGTTCCACACCCCTGAGCTAGACGGTTAATTCGGCTTTGTCTGCATTTATGTGTAGTATTTCGTACTTTGTGTATTTTCAGTTCCTGTCTGATACCATCATTCTCAGTACGGTACATTCTGATACAAATGTCTAGTAGAGGTTAAAACGAACTCTTGATAATTAAAGTTGAAAAGATGTCACTTTTAGTAAGACGGGCTTTGTCAAGATAGCTAAAGCAAGGATATGTCCTTCAATGTAGTACGTACATCTTCCAAATAAGATATTTTAGTATGGCATCCCCGATTTCCATTAACTTGAGACGTAGAAATATGCACTGCCTTTTCCCTTTGAACCTTCCGATTATTTGTATGTGAAGGAAATTCTCGTCGTACCTCCCCTGACACACCTTGCTGCATTATACCATTTATGCGCCGCTACTCAAGATGTGAACAATGGGATTCTGAGGCGTATTTCACCAGACAAAGTGAGGATGTGTCTACTGGACTATCCGGACCATAATTTATCATACTTAATCTTAGGGCGTCATATATATATATAAAAAAAATTCTATTGCAGAGCGGAGTCCTTTAAGGGTGTTTAATGCTACAGAACTGTATTAGACACTTGGGCGTATGATGGATAAAGACATGAATGAGTAAGAATATATTTTATTTTACCTTTGAAAGTGTAACACCTACTATATCTACACCAAAGTAGCTATTTAAATGAGCGGAAAAGAACGAAATATGACAACTTTTTGTAGAACCGAAAAACGCAAAATCTACCGTGATTATAGACGTATGCGACTAACCATGTTGCAAGATGCCATCCACATTTAAACGTACGTGCATTATTTAAAGAAATATTATTTTGAAGTTAACTTGGACCACGTGTATATCACTTCTTTATTTTCTAATACGTCGACTCACTCTGTAAAAGGAAGTGGTAGATCGCTTCCTCGAAGACTTTCACGCAGACAAAACAGTCGTATCAATCAATCTATAACGTCTAAAGGGAAATTAAATTATATTAACAAATTTGCGCTTGGAACAATGAGATTTTCCTCAAAGACAATGAAATATTTAATAAATAAGATTATATGGGCCACTCTGTGTTCTTTAACTTATTTCGTATTGTATATTTATATATTATAATTACTTATGACAGAATTTCAGGGACTTGCTTTCTGCAGTTCGTAACAACATTCATTCACAAATAATAGCACTAATAATTTCTAAGAATATGATTTTGGCTCATCTAATAAGAGACAGACAAATTACAGTAGTCAGTATGCAAAGCAAATGTTGGTCCGAAAGCCTGAAGAGGTCACTTGGAAAGCTAACTCTACGAAACAATAGTATTAAAATGCGCTCTTCTGAGCCTGGTACCTTCGGGTACGGCAAGAGGCATGGAATATTTTGACTAACTGAACGATTGTTATCTTCTAAAGGACTTTGTTCGATGGAGGTAGTCGAATGTGATACATTTATCGTGAGATAAAACAAAGCGTTTAATTCACAAATAATTTTAAAAGTCGCGTTTTCGCCTCAGAAATACTACGAAGCCACGTAATGAAAATGTGGCTGTTGACTTGCTGCTGTGTCAGGAGTCTTTGTGTTTACCTGCGTTCCCTCTAGTCCGTGAACTGTCAAAGGAAGTGAGAGGTCAATGCTCTGTCTTGGCTGTAACTTCATTGAGTGGCAGGCCGTCTCGCCACGTCTAATCAGCGCTAACTTAAGAAGAAGGAATGCTAAGCCCAGCAAAGCTCTCGTGCTTTTCTTGACGGCTGTGATTCGAGTTCCGACACATGTTGAAATAAAGAGCTTTGTTAACAGCGTCACAAACTGGCTTAACACCGCAAGTGGAGGACAGGAATTCAAGATCTGATTTAAGTTGTTAGATTATACGGCTCTGAAGGAAGACAAATTAGCGCACAGATGGTAGTCTGACTCGCTTGAATCTTGCATGCAAATGAAAACAAATCTGAAAGACAGATTTTTTTGTCCTCCCTTCTTCGATATTATTATTTATACATTGCAGTGGCGTTGAATACTATTTTCTAATCTGAATTTGTATCTGCTATTGTGATGATTTCAGGACTACCATGTTTAGGGAGACGAATGGGTACCTTTTGTTCGTATATCATTGACACTTTCTGTTGATTTCAAAGTAACCACTAATCAAAAGTAGGACTTTCTAGCTAGATCTCTCTAAACAAATGCAATGAAATATTTTCTCACAGCAGAAGATGGATTTAGCGAAAGTAGAAGGTGAAACTGTCGTATCGCGATCCAGAATATAAATATGACGTTTGTGGATGAGTATTATCTTGCTTTGGTCTCCGTTCCCGGACTCACTACTGGGCACAGTTGGAGGAAAAATAATTGTATGTTTGTACGTTGTAATAAACTGCTTTGCTGAAATTGCTTTACTTTTGGTGTAGGGGGCTAGTTCGTAATATTTTAAATGCATTATTTTTTCAGGATTGCCATAAATACATTTACTTATAAAACATTTTATGTCCCTTTTAATAAATCTATTTAGCTACTTTCAGAAATTTATCTGCTAAACAGCCGTGAGATGATAATTTGCTTGAAGCAACAGTAAAATATAAATTGTTGCTTATCTTATACTTTATCTACATAAGATATTATTAGGCATCTTTAAATCAGAGCACATGGTTTAGAAACAATTGCAGGCTGTCATCGGGCGTCATAAATTATCTTCCTCCATGTCAATCGTGCTGCAAGGTAGCATCTTGCAGGTTGAAGCTATTCTCTTCGTAGGAATGACTGTCCACCATCTGTGGTACTTGATTTTAACAACTTTTACATATTTCTTTTATCCAAGTAAAAGGCATTCGAGATAAGTATCTTCGTTTGTATAAACGCAGTTTCCCTGTCAAGGTAGAAAATGTTTTCAACTTCCAAGAATTAAGAACAATAAACGAAAGATTACAGCAGCAAAAGAGACTTAAGTATGGGCATCTTGTACGAATGATATAAGAATGATGATCACGACGGATATGGAAGACAATACCATTAAGAAGAAGAAGAAAAAATGGGGATATAAATAAGGAAAGGAATGAAAGGAATGAAAGAATGGAATGTGAAAAGAAAGTAGGTTATGGACGGTGAGGACCACACAAATAGTGTAGTCTCCGTAAAAGGCAGTCCTCGATGGGGAAGAACAGAAGTTGAAAACGATGGTTGTGGTGAAATGAGGATTGATTAAAAAATAGAGCTATAAATCATAATTATAATGACGTGGTCTTAGATTTTATGATGGGTCAAATTAAATAATACATATACACAAACTAAATCATTATTTATATATAGTAAGTATTACAGTAATACTGTATTTTTGGTAGGATTTCGGGTTCACACGGTGGTGAATATGAAGATGGCTGTCTTGTGAGTTGTAGTGCCAAGTGTAGAAGTATACCCAGAAAGAACCTCTGGAACGTCGGAAAACATATACCAGTCTACAGGGTGCTACAATCCAGAAGGCAGCCATCTTCTCAGTTCTTTTTTAATAATTGTGCACTAATAATATCCATGTTTCTGGAATGTGGCTATCGTTAATACATCATTATTTTAATAAAATTATTGCGTGGACGGAAATAATATCTTACGCGGCAGGCTGTCTTACCTCAATATACTTAATTAGTATGTTTTGCCCCCGGATGGACTGTATCATTTAGCTCAGGATAGAGTCAAATTGCTGGTTTTATGAACATTTTGCTTTGACTCATAGGTCCGTGAAGGAGGGAAATTTTTGACCGTGAAATCAAGCACTGATTGAATCATTATAACGCATTTTGTCACATTTAAGCTGTTGTTATAACGGTATGTAAAATTTACAAACCCGTGTTATTCCTGGTTTTGTCTTTAACGACAAATGACACCAATACAGAACTGGACACGGGCTCAACATAACCACGAGCTCTACAGAATTGGGTGCGGTCAGCATACAAATGGTCCACGATTCAAATTATGACGATCCTCATGACCTGCTAGAATACCCACGCGACTAGAAAGTGTTCCAGACGACCGGGCATAACCCTCGTGTGGATGAGAACAGTAGCCGAACGGGCGCCCAAGTTCAGAGAACTAATTTAATCATGCGTTACAATATCGTAACTGTGGACGGGGTCCAGAGGCATGTTTCTGTGACTACAGTGATATTCCTTCGGAACTAATTAGGATATCATATTTGGGAGGTCACGGACTACAATCTCGACAAGAAGACCGGCTGTTCTTAATATTACTTTAGTTTTCCTTAATGGAAGCATGGAGAAGCAGTTGTTGGGAGGGATTTACAATTTTTTCCTGATGATGGCACAACAGTGTAATGAAGATAGAAGCCGGAAGGGAGACCTTCTGATTAAATGTCTGAGGAAAGCGGAAAGGCCCAGGCTGGATCTTCCCAGTTTGTAACCCAAAAACTAGAGTACTAAAAACTGTGCTCTACTGAATTGCACGATGTTGTGGGTATAAAATATTACGTTTGAAAGACAGACATACAGAATTTCGATCTGATCCTTTCCGCTGTTTATGGCTGTGATTTCTTCAACTGAATCAAAGCTTTTGCGTCACGAACTCTGCTGTTGCCGAATGCAGAGCAATCTCCTTCCATTCGAACGAAAAAAATATTACGTTCGATAATAATGCCGTATAATTATTTTATTAATTCAGAAAAGAAATTCCTTTCATTTTTCGGCTTTTTATTCTATTGTTCGATTCAAAAGTTTGATAAGCGATGCTTTCATTTTAAATACTGGCATCAGGATATAACACATATGCACAGACCAGCTTATCTCAAGCGAAAAATTAACGTGTCTTTTGAGTAAATTTATCTTGTACGGCTAACATTGAAGCGGTACATTTTATAAATAGTTAAAAATACTTTATATTATATTCGAGCACCCTTCTTTCTCTGTCTGCTTGACTGTCAGTTTCATTACTCGATTTCTTCATCTTCTCTTGCTTCGTTCCGTTGCACAAGCATACTATACCACTCTCCTCTGTGCTAAGTCATCTTCACGTTACAATCGATTCGGGCAATGTTCCAGTAGTGACACCACAAACGGCAATGGTTGAGTCCTCATCCGCCTCTTTCTTCGCACATACACTGCCTATTCTGAGACACATACTGCCCCTTGCTGAGGTTGGTTTACGATTTACTTCGGACTGTCTTCTCTTGACTGACAGGCTTCGCTTTCGGAGTCTGTCTTCCTACAGAAGTTATGACATTAATTTTGTCTGGCCTGGTTACAGCGTAATTTTCGGTATTCAACACAACCAGCTGTTATCAATGCCCTCATTTACCACAAGAGTAAAAAATCTGACTCACGGGTTGGCCCATAGTTCGTAATTTCTGCACAGTAATCTAAATCATAGGATTCGTGTGTTATTTTAACCTGGACGTTTTGCATTATCTGATACATATTTAACATGAGATATGTTTTTGGAGTTTCCTCGACTCTCATGCACTCAGTTGTCGTTTAATGGCCAGCATAAACTTGTTCATTGGAATTCGATGTTGACTTTGAACGTTGCCTCTAACCTCGAAAATGAAAACAACAAACAATATCTGCCAGTATAATGACAACCAGTCACATGAGGACGGCGTAAAAGTCATTTCTGAGACGTCATGTAGCTTGTATAAAATAGAATGTATACGGACGACAGACAACGTTCAACATAATAGAAATGTAATAAATTGACCATTGCCACAAACCTTTAGTAAACTAGGCTTGTGGGCTTTTAAAAATTCTAGCTCTTCGGGAGGGGGGGACCAACTGTTTCAAGATGTAACTCATCAAGATAAGTTTGTATTGGAGGCCTACTTCAATAATATTACATGTAATTTGGGCCCACCTTACTCCAGGCGTTGCTGTACACTATTCATCGTTCATTATAATCTCATTTAATATCATCAATATGAAATCCTTCCATTCCAGTTTATTCAGAATCAGTTCAAATCTTCCTTCAACGAGGCTTTCAAAGTAAAGGTTTCGATTTCTCATTTTTTATGTCATCTTAGCTATATTATTATTTTAACAGCTCCAACTCCATACTTTTAAAATTATTTAATCTGATAATGTAATCCTATAAGACCACATTTTACTTTCAGAGAAGTGGTATATTAATTTTCACTTTCTTCTCTAAAATCATTTTCAAAATCATCGTAACATAAACTCCTTAGTCTTGCCCTGAGACCTTACCATCAGAACTCTGAATTCGTTCGTTACCATACGTATAGTTGCTCAGTTTCTTTACAACTTTTATGTAATCATTTATTTTATATTGTAATATTAAAATTATTTAATCTGACAGTGTAACCCTGTGTCATGATGTTTTAGTTCGTTTGGAATAATTCATTTATCCATAGCTTCATTATGGGTAAGAATTGATAAACTGAGTTCATCACTGTGTGTCATAGTGCAAATATGACCACTGCAGCTGGATGCCTACGGGCTCTAATTCTGCCGGGGTCATGATCATCATTTAATTTCACCACCTGCCTTCAGCTGCTTTCATACCCAGGGCCTCTGTTGGCGTGTATGATATGCAATTAATCAAAGATTTTTCAGTTTCACGTGACCATTTACGTTTCCAAGCAAATGTATTGATGAATTTAAATTACAAATTGTAATGGATTAGGAGAATGCTGCTGTAGCATATAGTAGATCAGTCTGCAGGGATTTACCCGGGACTGCGGAAAGGAAAATCTGTTATGAACTGATTTAATCTCGAACACGCATTTTTTTTTCAGGCGTTCGTAGCAATCCTGCACGGAACCAATCACTAGCCGTACATTTTGCTTATGTCGTGGATAGCCGCTCTGCAGCTCAGGTGGTTAGTCGCCGGCTTTTCACTGCAGAGGCCCGGGTCGTGTCCAGGTCATTTTATGTGGAATTTGTGTTGGCAAAGTGGCGCTGGGACAGCATTGTCTCTTAGTCCTCTTTTTTCCCTGTTAGTAGCATTCCACCACTGCTCCTTATAAACTCGTATATCATCTGGGGAGTGGACAATGGTCCCGTAAGTAGCCCAGTGCCACAGAAACATAGTATCATCCCATAGCAAGAATATATTACAGTTCCTATGTCGTTGGATATACTTTATATTGCAAGAGGGGCTTAAAATTTCATATTGCTGCATTTGGACGAAATATGTGCTATTGCGTGATGAATATATTTCGTATCAAGCTTAGGAAGCATTATTTTCAATATTGTCCAAGGTTGTGATGTAATAGGATTCGAAAAAATTGTATGCGTCTGGTTTAAGTGCAGCCTTGACAATTATAACTGTACCAAATTAAATAATTTATAACTTTTATTTTATTCATGTCAGGATTGTGAAACATATACAGAATAAGAGTATATAGAGGTTATTTTGCAAGTTTTGCTGGAGATAAAGTTCACGACTTTCACGAAGTGTCATTGGAGTGCGAACAAAAGCTTCAAGAATATACACACCGGTCTCAGCCATACCGCCTGGTTGTCAGTGTGATGCATACACTGCTCGTAACAGTCTTTGTCGACGAAAGCTGCCTAGACTGTAATTCTTTCTGTTGTTTTTTTTACGAAACTTTCGCTGAAGTACAGTCACCGATGGCGTGGCGCGGGACTTAAGCCGCTCTGCGCCCGACTTCTCTGACCCTATGAAATCCGCCAATCTGATTACTAGACCATAGCGTAGCCTTGCTGCAAACACGCAAAAACAAGATAAATACAAAAAACTGAGGATTTACTGCATACACTAGCACGGGCTTTACGTTCGTACTTTTGAATGTCTGTACGTTATTTTTGTGCAGTTTTCAAGTACATTTATAATTAATTACTCTGTACGTATGTCCACAACAACAATGCAGAAGTGGCTATTCCTGTCTGATTAGAATAAAGGGAGTCATCGTTCTTATGCACTGGAAAGAATAAAGGTGTATGGAGAGAACGTTCGAGAAATTTAAGAACTCTAAAGGCAGTGAACAATCGGCCGGCAAAACAGAATTAATATTAATACATAATACGTAATTTGCAGACAGATAAAGTTAGTATTGTAATTTTATCAGAACTTTTGTAAGATGTTATTATAAATAGCTCATAAACAAGTATTACTATTTTTTAAACCTATTAAAATTCCATGATACAAGATTATATAATACATAAATGAAAGTTAAAAGGTATAAACAAAGTTGTCCCTGTGTAAATCAATCATTCAATGAAGAGATACGGAAGGAGTGGAGGCAAAGGTTCATGTATTCCTAACTATTCACTAGATAGATCGATTGGAAGATCTTCATGCCCTGGCCGATTTATTTCCGGGAAAATATTCCCCGAAAAACAATGAAAAGGAGACTTTGTGGTCCTCAGGATCGGTAAGGACGAGGTGACAAAGAGGAAAAACCTTCCCCTGGCAGGATCAAACACCTGCGGTCGCCACGTTCCTAACTCAATGTTCGGGAAGACACAAGAGAATTCTCAGGATATTTGTATTACGCTACCAGCCAACTGGTTTAGGCTTACGCTCACGGCAAGCACCTGGCTGGCTGGATCTTGCTAACGATGCATTTGATCGGTTCCGCTCTGTTCTAGTGTATAGAGTACCACTGAACCTCGGAAGGAGGGCAGAAGAATTTTTATTTTTTACTTCTCAAAGCGCTAGCCGTGCTAACATGGCTAACACAGTTAACGTGAGCACTCGAAACTCGATACCACCAATAAAAAGCGAAAGATTCGGCAGTCTGATTTCGTGATTATGAGATCTCGTGTGTCCCTGCGATTTGCCACCGTCGCTGTAGATAGACAGAGATGAACATCCCAGAAAGAGACACTGGTCAGAATCGACCTTGAATGACGGGTGTACTCTGGACTTCAGAAAATGTATATCTGTGCTGCAGACATGTGATGACGGTGAGGAATTGAAGAAGGGTCTAAGAAACGATAGCTATTTGAAGCAATTTAGTGGCATCCATTTGTGCAGATCACGTTTAGTTTTTATTAATGATTTCGGGCTTTCTTGGCTGTTGATTATTTTTGAAGTTATGATATCGTATGAATGTGGAATGAGTTTCCGACGTTTCGAAGAGCCTTACTGTTCCCGAATAGACGTCAGTAAGGATGTGCAAAATGTGTCAGTGCACTTACATTTGAAAGATTCAATCATCTGTAAACAAGACTAACATCAAATTTAATTATATTTTCTTCAAAAACTGAATTTTGTTGTTGACTGATGGTCGATTTTCATCTTGATTGACGAAATTGTTCAGGACGAGGTGAGACGACAAACGTAATGGCCATGAAACAGACGGTTTTAGATTACTTCAAGCTAATATCCCGGAAACTGTATGGAGTGACTGAGGAAAACCATATAATATCTCAATCGTGGCTACTGGTAGTCTGAGCAAGATTCCGTTTGGAAACTTCCGCAGTGCGAGTTTAGTGTTTGTCAGCACACCACTCTGCCCCGTTCTTTCATCTTCCCCTCCGCCTTCCACAGCCAAGGATTCGTAACCAACCCTGTTCCGGGAATCATACTGGGTCCCCCCATCATCTGTTTTGTGGTATTCTGTCCTGTTCTGTTAGAGATGAAAATATAGAGGTGTAAGCGAAGAAGAGGTAGTTAGCAGTACAGCTTTGCCTTTGAGTGATGCTGATCTTGTTTTGGGTACTGGAAGTTGGTTTGTTGGCGACGTTTCAGAAGTACATACTGTCTCTCTCATCAAGCCGACTTCTACCGAAAAGTATGATCACCATCAGTAATGAATTACCATGAAAACTTGAAACTAGTGAGTTGTTTGCTTCAATTTGAATTTAGAGGAAATCCATATAAATAGTATTCACTATGTCATTCTGTTGACAATGGATGAAAATAGTAATTAACGCACACCAATTTTACATTTACTTCTATTGTAAAATTTTAAGTAATTTAATGCTGCTAACAGTGAAGATGGTTGTCTACTGGGTTGTAGAGCCGTGTAGTCTGATAAAAGTTTACCAACGTTTCAAGGTCTTTGCTGCACGACCAGACAACACGGCGTTGCAACCCTGACGACAGCCATGTTCTTACTCATCGCCGTCAGAACCTCAAATCCTGCTGTTAACAAACAATGGTTTGCATCAGTCCCTGCAGTTCACTACCTTGAAATAAGCCACGATGTTTGTAGGATATGAGGTTCTCACGGCGGTAAATGCGAAGATGGCTGTATTTTTGGGAACACAGAAGGCAGACATCCTCCACGATCTTTCTGTCTGTTACACATTCTTCCCATTCGACACAGAATGAATCAGCCTTGTGATAATCAACTGCTTTCCGGGCTCTTCCATCACTGAGATTAGACAGTGAAGGTAACTTCGACTTCTGCGAAGGTCATTCGGTACAAATGGACTGGGAATGTGCGGGAATGTGTAGAGCTACGGAACGCCTCTGGTTGGTTAGCTGGCTGGTGGACTGTGGCCATGATCAGATCGTGGGAGCAGTAGTGACCCCATTCCACACCCGAGGTCACACCGAAAGCAGATCAACTTTGTTAATGAACATTATCTCAGACAGAGGACTGTTGAAGGAAGGGGGGAATTTAATCAAGTGAATGGCTTAGCCAATGGGGAATCGAGCACTTTTATCTTCTCACGTCCTTAACAGCCCGGTTAGGCTCAAATAGGCAGATAATATACGGACCAATTTCAGTACTAGTGTAATGAGCATATCCTAACTGGCTTTAATTACGCGAAGATTACAGCTAATAACGTTTGCTTGATGACGTTTTAACATAATGTGTTCTATTTACTGGTATGTGTTTATTCAGTTTTAAAGCTTGTAGGCCTACAACAAAAACGTTTCAGCAATTTCTCGGTATTGTTGACACAGACACAGCTTTGATATAGTATAATTTGTATCTTGGTTATTAAAATTATGAAGTACATGAAAACGATTATCATAAACATTCAGTGAGATAGGTCATAACGTCCTGAAGCACTGTATACTGCAGTATTCACATATCTGCGGTACTTGATAACTACTGATGCATGTTTCTCAGCCAATATGCAGCTCCCTCGTAGACCAACTTTTGTTTATAGCTTACTGGGTTTTCTCATGTTGTTTTTTCCTCACAGTCCCTTAATAATAATAATGCTCGTCTTTTAGGATCTGAGGTTTTCATTACATTGAAATTTTAGTATTCTGGGTGGTTGCATCGAGTGGCCATCTGGCTGTAGGCTGTATGAGTTTCCATCTTCAGGAATTGGAGTAGCTTGTACACATCCAGAACAGTATGCCGTAACAACTCAGAAGATCGCAACTTTGTTTGAGCTTTGCTTCGTTTTAATCTTGATCGTTCTGTGTGTAAAACAATTTTCCATGATTCATGTTTTTAAATACAAATTATTAAATGTTATTGCAGTGAAAATAATACTTAGGCTGAAAAATGTGTTTCATACAAGTAAAGTGTTCTGGTTGGCGCCAAATGTTCTGCGTAAAGTAGTTTTTATATCTTATTGCTTTGATGCTTTAGTTCATGTTTTGTGTTGGAAGAGAACATGATCTTAATGTGACTTCAAAGTGGTATAGTCAGTAAATTATCTCTTAGTGAAAAGAATTGATTGCACCATTCATCCATTCAGTTATAGTAGAGTGAGTCTGTAAATTTTTGAAGTTTGCGTTATTTCTCGAACCAAATGATGATAGTAGCCCAATCAACCCAAGTTCTTATGCGAAGTAGGAAATGCCATAATGGATGTTTGGATGTAGTGTTTTGTAGGAAGATGGTCAGTGAATTCGGAAGCCCCGTTATCGGCTTAGATCGCCCATGCATCCATACTGCCTACTCCTGTGATCATTTTCTTTCCACAATAAGAATTATATTCAATTTTAAAAAAGACAGATTTTCTTAGCTTTCCGGAACTTGTATGTAAAATTGAAATGCACTCCTTTTACTTTAATACAACGGTAAACTCAGGATCTGATCTGAAGATTTGTGTAAGGTTTTATTATCATTCGTTCCATTCCTTTTCTTCTCGATGACAAACATTATTTATGTATTTATTTATAATGTTATTATTCCCAACGTGGAGGACTATGCCTGAATGCAAGTATGGAACTGCTATTCCCTAGACGACAATGAATGAAAATGGAGCAGCGGTGAAATGATACCGACAGTTGAAACCGAAGAACTCGAAGATCGACCTGTCTACGTGACGCTCTGTCCACCAAAAATCTGACACAGACCACCGTTGGTGCGAACTTTAGCCTCGACCCTGAGAAGCAATAGGCCGTTTAAGGTGTGGTACGTTATTTTTAGTAGTATACTTTTATGATAAATATCGATTTATATTGTGATCTTTCGCGGCGACTAAATTAAATGAAGTCTTCTTGGGCAAACAGCTGCTTTAGTTCGTCGAAAAAAGCCGACGTTTCGAGAAACGTCTTGGTTGTCATCATTAGGGATCTGCCATATCGTGAGCGAAGACATCGAGATCCGGCTAAATTCCAACTACAAAAGAGATGAAGTATTCCAAAAACCAAAATGTTTGGTTTGGTCCGCAGGCATACAGAAATTAGGTTATCTTTTGACGAGAAGACACCATTTTCCAACATAAGTTACACCCTACCTAAAAATGTAAAGAATTATTCATGGTTAGATAATACACAATATTAAAAATGCATGAATAATAATAACAACACAATTCTGTTTTAGAAAAATTGAGTATAATATTTTTAAGTTTTAAAAAGGCATAATTATGCATAAACAAATTTAATTACATTAACAGGAAACTGAATTGCAGTGGCACTGTATTGCAGAAAATAAACATATATTAAGAAAGCGAAGAATACACTAGTGCCAAATAGACTACAAAATCTAAGCATGACTATTAAAATTAATAGAATTGCTGTATCCGTCGTACTTCATGATGAGTGAATATTTTAAACATGTCGCTATAGTATCTAATATGAAAAATTGTGTCTTTTTTAACTATGTTTGTTGTATTTTATCTTAATATTTCCTCTTAGTTTTATTTTTTATGTCCATTTTTGCTGTGAATAAAGTTAGAAAGAACTCGAAGAACATTTTCATGTAGTTTGAAACACTGGGCAGGAAGAGGAACCTTCCAGTGTTTCCTGACACCATCCTGGTTCGGCGACACGCACTGCACGAGATAATGACCTTTCGTTTCGGAACGCTTCAAACTCACTGCCATAACTACCGTAATTATTCCACACGAATGAAATTATTCGAGTTACAGTAAGCGTATTTTCGGTACGCTGTCTTGAAGTAAAGGAAATTCGGTACTAGCAGCCAATTCAAATTGCAACTTAATCCCGTCCGCAGACATAAACATGGACATGTCGGGTTTTTTAATAAACTTTCCGTTGGGTCCGTTTGTTACGTTAATGATTTATATTTACAATGGAAATGCTCCAGTACAAGTTTACAACGTTATATATTTTTTTCTTTGGAGAAGAGGGATTATGTTTTTTGGAGGTGAGGTTGCCATGGTAAAGTGTACATTGAAGATTTTTTTGTAACGTTATTCATTCTCCTGTTCTTGCAGTAAATATAAATTTATTTATTGATTGCTTGAGAAAGATTATTGACGTAGTTCGTTTGATGATGTTAAAAGCAAACAAAAGCGGGCTGAATGTACCTACAGATGGTCTTGAGAATGGTACGATCATTTTAAGTAAAAGCCATCCATGCAGCTGTTCTGAATCTCCATCTCTTCTGACACCTAATGTTTCTTTATACACGTGACCCTCTGCACTATAAGCTCATGGGATTCATATGGCAAATGCTGTTTCAGGTCAGCCTTTATAAAATTTAGATGGTTACAATTCAATGTAATTCGACTGGATCAATAAACACACCTGATCGCTGTGACTGTACAAGAGACTAAGCAGGTCTCGTCATATTGTAACCAGCTCGAGCCAGTCCGTCAGTTGTTTTTCAACAGTCGAAGTTCAGATATTAAAATATTCAAATATTCATTGTCAAACACTACCTGGCATCTCTTTCTAACCT